>PISX010024386.1:0-27998 GCA_004024625.1 Mellivora capensis
TATGAAGTAAGGTTTTATAGCTATATCCAAAGAGATCTTGCCTCCAGAGATTATATAGTTGGAAATATGAACAAACAATAATATCTGACGGTACAAATGAGGGAGAGAAAAAATAATGTATAAGAACTTCATTTCTGTTACAACTATAACCCAGGAAAAACTCAAAGATTTGTTACTAAAATTAATACAGGCAAACAAATGAAGTTTTCATTCCCAAATCAAAAGAGAACTTCATATTCAAAAATAAGGAAGCTGATTGCCACAAAATGATTCTTATAATGATTAGGATAATAAAATAATAGTTGAATTTATGCTGAAAAGCAGTATTAGAAAAATCAAAGATGTACATGTCTTGACAAGGAAGAAATTACCAGAATGAGAAAATAATCAAAAGATATAGAACAAGATTAGAAGTTAGTTACTGAAGAAAACACAGAGCAAACAAAAGAGGACTAATAGCAAAATAAAATATTTAAGGCTATTAAAACTAAGGCTTAATTTAAAAAAATCTATAAATTTGCCACATTGAAATATCAGCAGGCAGCAATATGCTACTGGTCTTTTGAACATGGTGAACCCTGAAGGTCTCTATCAAAGCCTAATGAACAAGGTCTGCTGACTTTTCTTTTGCACACCTGAATGAAATCTTAAGCAAATCCCACTATAGCACTGGTTGTCGGATTCTAGTTTGATTAAAATCACCCAGAGAGCTAACCAAACTAGGTTTCTAGCCCTTATCCTAGAGTCTCTCATTCAACAGGTCTGGAGTGGCTCTGAAAGTTTGTATTTCTGATAAGTTTCCAAATGATTCTGATGCTACTGGAGAGGGTGGAGGGACCACACTTTGAAAACTATTACATTAGGGTTTCTGATTACTCTCAAATAATTAGTAGGTACATTTTTGAGATATTAAAAACACAAAGAATTATCTATAATTATAGCTTTACTTCTTTATCTTATTCATAGCTTTTCACCCAGCCCAACTAAAAAACAACAACCCCTTCCTCTGCAGTTTTGGCTTGGAAATGTATAGTCTGGAAGAGAGATATCTTAGGTTTCCTTTTTCCCTTTGGATGCACCCTTATTCTATTTGTTACCTGCTGCCCTAAGGGGAGAATAGGCATAGTATTATATGCTGGTGCATTGTTAATGGGGTTCATTGTATGTTGAATATCGAATGTTTGTTGTTTTTTTTGTTTGTTTGTTTGTGTGGGGTTTTTGTTTTTTGTTTGTTTGTTTGGTTGGTTGGTTTTTTTTTTGCTGGAAAACACCGGGAACTCCAAGGAGCATGTTCAAAAGGCGATGATGTTGTCTTAGTTTAGCCATATCAACTTCCCCTCAGTTTCTGGCTTCCTGCCCACAGAGTCCCACGGACTCCCTTGATTTTATTACATTTCTTCTCAGTCCCTATTTTAAACCTGAGAGGTGGGGTGGAAAATGAGCTAGGGGTCAAAAACTCATCTCAAAAGTTTTTAGCGAGTCCTGCATTGTCTTCTCATGTTTTCAGACTTTGATGATAGTTCAGAAACTTTAATACATCAGGAAAAGGTGAATATAACATCTTTTTACTATAAAATATAAAACCCTTATATATATTATATATATTAACTTAAAACCATAGACTGTATTAAAAAAATATTTGATTCTGTGTAATTTTGCATGAATTAAAGTTAGACACCTGATCTCTATCTTGCATTTGTCATTGGAATTACACTCCCTTTTTGCTTACACCAATATGTAGGAAGAAAGGACTTTGAATCTCTTATTCGTAATGATTGCCACTGATGTCCTAATTGTCTGAGCTCCCAGACAGCCCGTTATTCTGGTAGCTCTTTGATTCCAATGCCACATGTTGGACACTGAAGGACTATTTGATGATGTGGAGAACTTGGTGCAGCTGCTCCTTAGGAGTCATCCTTTCCTGAGGACACGGGCACATAGGGAATAGAAGCACTTTGGGGATAGAGTGGCATGATAGTTAGTCAGGTAATAACACATGCTGGTGGCTGATGACGTGCTAGTAGAGAGCAAGGCCTGGAGCAAAGGAAGTGGTGCTATGTTCCTGTTTTACTGACAATGGTGATGATAAAGATTATTAGTTTAGGTAACTTTGTGACTACCGTGGAGAGATCACAAAATGAAAACATTAAATTTAAAGCCCTGTACTCCTAATTCAGGTTATGGGTGGAGAATCAGAAAGCTTCTATGTTATTGCGAAAGGAATCCCTTATCATTTTAAACTGCAAGCCAGGCATGGCCAAGGTTCATATCCAGAACCTGACTGTACAAGTTACAGTGTTGTAAAATCATTTAATCTCAATCTTGCCAGGTCTGTTAGGCTAAATTAAGATAAATAGGAAATAGTGGAATCCTGAGACTTGGATAGGTACAAATTTGGGCATACCCAAGCATGGTTGAGAATTTTTAACTGAAATTACTATAAAATCTTCCTTACTTATGGAAGCAGATATGTTTCCATCTCAATAAGAGAACCAGACTTTCCTAACAAAGAAGTTTTTTAAGGACTTCAAATAGGGATCATCTTTCATAGGGAGATTCATATTTGTCTTCAGGACCTACACTCAATATATATTATTGCCTCTAGACCCACAAATAGACATGTTTCAGCAGAGTCCCAGTGATATATGTGGTCCATCCAAGAAGGAAATAGTGTGGACACTGAAGTCCTGCAGATTCTTGCCTATGCGTATCTGTAAGAACTGAAGGAGTGTGTAAGGAAATGGTTTCTAAGGATATTGGTCCAAAAAGTTGGCTTAAACCTATGTTATTGGTGTATGACTCATCTGGAATTTGTGATTTATATTGTTTGGCTCAAGGCATGTGACTGTGGGCCTGGCCTTAAAGGTGACGTAAAGGGAACAGAGCTGGTGGCATTTCCCAAACTAGAGGAAAGTTTTTAAAAATCCAAGGAGATGGGAATGTTGGGAATAGAACTCTTAACGTGTAATTTGTTCAGTCACATCCTAACTCTAGGAAAGGCAATGAATATTCCCTTGATGAGGACATTAAAAAGGAAAAAAAATCAACATCTATAAAGAGTTTTCTAGAGTCTGTCCTCTCAAGGCCAGAGATGATTATGGACATGCCAGTATGTGACTAGGTTCCCCAGTTATTTTAAGAATAATTGGTAGAAGGTGGTAACACTTCACCATGGGTGGCCAAATTTTCACAAGCAATTAACTGAGTTGAATGTGGAATGTTTTGACTCTCAGGCTTCCATATTGGTGAGTAATCAGTTGATCAAGGGAACGAATTCTATGTATGAAATGAAAGGGTAGCCTCTACTTATGTAAATAGATAAATTCTAGGTCTAGTTGGAAGAAATTGGACTCAGGTCTCTTTAGGGGTGATGATTCATAACTCCTTACTCAGTTTGCAGACTCAGAGTTACTTAATTAAGAAGGCGTTTGATCCCTTGCAGTGTGGGCAGAAGTATATGGTATAATTCTACCTCTAAGTCTTTGTGATGTGGCCATATAGTAGGGTGTGTGCACTGGAAAAAGAAAAAATTTCAAGTTTTCTGGAGGATATTAGGTATTGAATTGAAAACAAACTAGTTCTTAACTATCCCACTTTCCCATTTACCACATGGCCACTGATAAATATGTGGCTTATAGATATTAGATGATAGAAAAGTATCTTGGCCAGAATCCATCACTGTGTATATCCAAATGGTACCACAGAAGTCTTTGTGGTTATTTCCCTAGTTTGAGTATGTACAGTAGAAATCTGTTATCTATCTATCTATCTGTCATCTATCTTTATTTACCTAACAACTGGCAGAATTCCCACATTGGTTCCCTGTCCATGAAATAAGGGCTGTTATGGAGAAAAGACCAAACTCACATTCCTGGCCCTAACCCCTTGCCATGATAGTATACTATAAAGCAACTTTACTTGAAAGGAAGCACATAAATTATTGTCACTGTCAAAGACTTGAACATTGTACAAGTATTTATTCCTGTCACACCTTTACTTAAATTGACTTTTTGACCAAGCCAATGACATAGAGATCTTGGGGAATGACTGGATGATCTTAAATTGGATGGTGTCTTGATTTCTTGCAAAAACCTGAGACAAGGATTTGAGTACAGTTTATAGGAGAGGTGATCTCAGGAAGCACAAATATGGGCATCGGGAAGTGAGATAGGGAACTTTAGTATTTTAATGTGCATTTATGGGATGGGTTTACGGCAATGGACAACTGGGGCCTAATTCTTTTGGGAGTTCTTTGAGGAACATATAACAATTGTCCAACAAGGGATTGGGAAGCTGGCATGTTTACCACTAATCTCAGTTCTTCACTGGTTGAGATTTGCCTTTGCTAACCTTGTATCTGGCATTTTGAGGCTGAATTGTGCTTGTACTGAACCAGTTCTTGTGTTCCAAAGTAAAGCAGTCAGGCCAAGAAGCAGAAAAATACGTGTGCTCAGCTCAAAAGTCGTTAGTGCCCGTTATAGTCCATGGCTACATAGAAATGGAGAGGGTGGGTAAGAGAATAATGATCTGGGGTATAAACGTCATCTGCTGTAGGTAAGGATGATAATAAGACTTCCTGACCCCTGGTATGCAGCTATTAACATGGCAGATAGTTTGTTTCTATTTTAATCACAGACACTCTGGACATGACTAAATATACTAGCTTTCAAGACTCCCTCTTCTTTCCCCCCTCTCTTTGCCCTTAATGACAATTCTGTCACTCCCCTATGCCAGGTGGATATGTCTAATAATCTCTTCAATTTGTTTAGGCTTTAAAAAAAAAAAGACAAAAACTTAAACTGCCTCTGACTTTTAGCATCTTTTGTTCTTCACCTTACAAAATACATCAGCAAATAGTAAAACAGCCAGATTTCTGAAGCAAGGAATGAATTATCTAACTACCATGATTGAAAAACAACATACACAGGTTATTATTTTTTTAAATAGGCTCCATGCCCAGCATTGAGCTCAAAACAGGGCTTGAACTCACGACCCTGAGATCAAGACCTGAGCTGAGATCAGTAGTGGACTGAGCCACCCAAGAACCCCTACACAGGTTAATATTTTAAATGTATACTACTATACATTTTCTCCCGGTGTTCTAGTATGATTTTCACTGTTCGCTCAAGATTTGGCTGGGCATGGTTCTCACATATGAATGGTAAATGAACACAAAATCCTCTAGTAAGAACAGGAAAATCTCACCTAGCTGAAACTTGGGAACATATTCAGAAGTTTTATTTATACAGAATGTAATAAAAATGGTCACTTTTTAAATGTTTGCTGTATTCTAGGCATTGTGTTAAACAGTTTGCATGCAACTAGCTCATAATCCTCACAAAAATTCTATGATGCAAGTGCTGTCATCGCCATTTTAAAGTCTAGGAATCTGAGACTCAGAAGTGTCAAGTAGTTTGTCTAAGGTCACGTAATTGGAAAGTGGCAGTATAGGGTCTTGGATCAAGTTCTCAGCCTCTAAAATCATGTTTTCTTATACTGTAACATATCTGTGCAAATGCCCAGGAGTTGAGGAGAGTGACTGTTGGTACCAAAACTCAAGAGGCTCCTCTTTAGATGGTGGCATAGTGATGAGAAGCTTAGGGGAAGCTTAATGAAGTATATGAGTAGTACTCATTATGTATATATGTTTGTGTGTATGTGTGTGTGTGTGTGTGTGTGCCTACATTTGTGAGACAGAGGGCATAGTCAAACCATAGAAGTTTTCTGAGACATGGCCTAGAATCCAGACATGGAAATATATTCCTTTTGCCTACTGTTTCTCTGTTGCTGACATTAGGGATGCTGGCAGTGTAGGCAAAACTGAGTCCTCTTCACTCTGGCTCTGAAGGTCTTGGGATACTCTTTAAAGAGCAGAAAGAATGGATCCAAGAGATACTGATACAGGTTAATAGAATCCAGCATTCCACAGGGAGTAACCAAGCATTCTCCAAATTCACCCCAGTACAGCACATCCCACATGAAGAATGAGAAATGTATTAGGCATTTAGAAATAGGCAGAATATACATCAACTGTATGTAGTTTGAATAAATGTTCTTGGATGAAACATTAATATTATAAAGAGGTTAAGTCTTCCAAAATTAATTTATAAATACAGTCCAGTGTCAGTCAAAAGTGGTGAGAGAAGGAATTCTATTTATGTTAGTAAGAGGTAAATGGATAATGCCAAAAAATAAATAAATAAATTGGCCATAATATTCAAAAACAATCATTTCAAGGCACAGGAAATTGAGCAGAAGTGGTCAACAAATTGGAAATGTTTAGTCTTGAAAAATCACAGGAACTTTGGGTCAGAACATTGTGTATATGTCCTTTAGAGTGGGGCTGTTCCATTCATATGACCCAAACTCCACCCAATGTCTGCTTACTCCCGTTTGGTTGGTGAGAATAGCAATTTTACTAGCATGTAGCTTACCGTGAAACCCAGAACCTTTGCTGCCAGTGAGGTGGGCTAACGTCTGGAGGTATAAGGCAAAAACACATGGTTTTCTGGGCTAAAAAAAAAAAAGAAAGAAATAGATTTGGAGCAAACAGTAAAAACCATTGTCTTTGATATCCTAATGCTGTAGGCCCTATTGAGGAGAATAGTAGCTCAACCTGCTGTTTTTTAATAAGGAGATTCTAGAAATGAAAGAGCCATGGGAAGGCTGGTTTAAGCTTTCCACACATCCCAGTTGAACTGGAAAACTAAGCATGTACAAGAGAGAACTAAGTGATGGCAATGGAAAGTGAAGGCCAAGGGAGACATGAAAAGTGGCTCCAACTTTGACTATATTCCCCAACCCATACACAACTCACTTGGCCAAGTGAGGAAACCATATAGGATTACGGGTAGTCGAGCACAATCTTTGCCAAAATCATTGGCCAATCATGTCTGCAGACACAGAGGGGTCCACTAGGAAGACTGGTTACACAGTAAAAGTAAGATTTTTTTTTTTTTTTGGTAAAAGTAACTTAGCAGAGACATCAGTATTTACATACCATAGTGGAGATAGGTTCCATAGTGTCATGCCGTATTAAAACAAAACCAACAATCTTCAGAAAAATAAAACACAGTCCAGTGTTTTTATAATATGATATACTCTAAAATGTCTATTTTCAGCAAAAACAATAACAAAATACTAGTGTGCAGATAAAAAGGAAAGTGTGACCCATGCTGAAGGAAAAAAGTTAACAGAAACTGAATTAAAGAAAAACATATGAAATGACTCAATGAATAGGAGAGCTTAATAGGAAAATAAAAAGTATAAAAAAGGATAGCAGAATATATAGAATTGAAAACTGAAACAACCAAAATGGAAAGTGTAGTGGTAGATGGACTCGAGAGAAAATTGTAACAAATAGTCAATGAATTTTTGAAGATAGAGCACTAGAGATTTCCAACCCAGAAAATACCGAAAAACAATTGAAAGAGAATGAACAGAATCTTAGAAACCTGTCAGATAGTCTTAGGCATCCCAACATACATATATAAGAAGTCCCAGCACAAGAAAAGTAATTAAATGGTGCTGGAAAAACTATTGAGGAAAAAATGTCTGAAACTTAAAAGTTGATTTAAAAAAATTAACTTATTGATTCAAGAAGCTGAAAGAATCTCTAGTAGGAAAAACATAAAGAAACCGACTTCTAGACTAATCATAGCCATGGTACTAAATGGCAAAAATAAAGAAAACGTTATTAACCTATGTTTCCACCTCAGGAAACCACAAAAAGAAAGATAAATCAAGGAAAGAATCAAGATCAGACCATAAGTCAATGAAATAGAAAACAAAATGTTTTAAAGAAAATTAGTGAAAACAAAAGATGTTTCTGTAGAAAGATCAATAAAGTGGGTAACTTTTGAGCTAGCTCAGACAAAGGAAAAAAAGAAAGAATGTGTGAATTATCACCAGAAATGAAAGAGTGGACTTCTCTAGAAACTTTATCCCAATTAAAAGATGAAGGAAAAATTATCAGCAACTTTATCCCAGCATATTACATAGATGACATGGGTAGATTCCTAGAAAGACACAAGCTAGCCAGATCAGTTTTTTTTGTTTTGTTTTTTGTTTTTTTTATAATCATATAATGTATTATTAGCCCCAGGGTTACAGGTGTGTGAATCGCCAGGTTTACACACTTCACAGCACTCACCATAGCACATACCCTCCCCAGTGTCCATAACACCACCACCCTCTCCCTACCCTCCTCCCCCCGTAACCCTCAGTTTGTTTTGTGAGATTAAGAGTCTCTTATGGTTTGTCTCCTTCCTGATCCCATCTTGATTCATTTATTCTTTTCCTACCCCCCAAACCCACCACATTGCATCTCTACTTACTCATCAGATCAGTTTTTTTTTTTAAAGAAAAACAGACTTCTGTCAGACAAAATTGTTGAATGTTTATTATAAACCTTCATTGAAAGAAAAAAAAAAGGCACCACGAAGCAAAATGACTCCATTGGTGAATTTTGACAAAAGGAAAAAATAATAACAATCCTGTATAAATTTCTTCAGATTTAGAGGAGAAGGGACAATTTCCTAACTCATTTATGAGACCAATTTTAAAATTATCAAAAGATCACAAGAAAGTGACATCATATATATAGCATCAACATTGATGCAAAAAATTTTTAAAAAAGTATTAGCAAACTAAGTCAAAAATTTAGAAAAAGAACTATTCATCATGACCAAATGTGATTTATCTCAGGAATACAAGTGTTTTTTTCTTTTTTTAAACATCTGAGAATAAGAGGATATACCATATTAGTGAAATGAAGATTAAAAGCCATATAATATCAAGAAAGCATTTGACAAAATCCAATATTCATTCATAGTAAAACCTCAACAAAATATGAATAGAAGGAAATAGTTGAGGGAAAATTGTCCATAAGTCTTTTGTGTATTTGTGTGTCTTACAAGCAATGTACTGATAGTTATTTTGTTTGGGACTATCTTCCCAAGGATGCTTGCTTATAGCACATATTTGAAAAACAGACAAAGTGTCTCTTTCCAGAATAAATAATGGACATCCTTACATGTTTGATAAGGATAATGTCTGCCCCTGGAGCACAAGGAATGAATACTTACTGCCTTTTATAAAAGATTAGGGTCTTCTAAAATAAATTTTCTCCTTAGTAACACAACCCGCTGAATGTACATGTATAACTTGGCTCTGTTTAAATGACATTGTGGAAATTAGGGTTCAAGGAACTAGTGCAAGAAAATGCTGATACTTTAATAGCATCTATGGATGTGAGTTAAAATATTTTGTCTTTGGGGGCGCCTGGGTGGCTCAGTGGGTTAAAGCCTCTGCCTTTGGCTCAGGCCATGATCTTGGGGTCCTGGGATAGAGCCAAGCATCAGGCTCTCTGCTCAGCAGGGAGACTGGTTCCCTTCCTTTCTCTACCTACTTATGATCTCTGTCTGTCAAGTAAATAAATAAAATCATTAAAAAATATATATATATTTTTTTCTTTGATTCAGAAGTCTTATGCTTTCTGCCAGCATCCACTAATCTGTGGCAGGCTAACTTATTAGCTTGAAAATTTGCTAAAATCTTAGACTCTGCAATTCTTCAAAGAAATTTCCTCCATTTGATAAAGTATACCTAACAATAACCTACATCTACCATTATGCTTAATGCTGAAAGACTTCTTTTCCTCTAAGATCATGAACAAGCCAAAGGTGGTGGTGTTACCGCCTCTACTTATATTATCCCTGAGATTGTAGTCAGTACAATAAGGAAGAGGAAAAAAAAAGAGGCATAAAGATTAGAAAGGGAAGAAGCAAAACTTTCCTTATTTTGAGATAACTTGATTTCTATGTAGAATGTCCCACAGAATGTCAAAGACATTCTCGTAATTTTGTGGAAATGAAAAAGACATTCAAAACAAGTTTGAAATAGAACAGTAGAATCGTGGACTTGTATTATTTCAACTCGTCTTTTTATAGACCTAAAATAATCAAGTACAGCAAAAACAAATTAATCAATGAAACAAAGAGATAACCCAGAATTTCTAGTCATTCCTTCTTCTTAAACTTGACATTTTTCCTTGTTTTTATATTCACAGCTAAGATTTATTTGAAAAGACATAGAGCAAAATCAATGAAGGGAAGAGATGCATGGGGTAAAATCCAGAGGAATCCTCACACGAGCTTCCATGAATCCTCTCCAGGCTGGAGTCACACAGACCCGTGCAATGTCTGAGGTATGTCAGGTGATTTTTTCATGGTCAGACCATAGTTATGGGTTTTGGGGAATACCACAAAGGTAGTACCTTCTCATTGCAGGATATCAGATTGTATATCATAATAACATGATCATATGTTTTCTTCTCTCTTACTGTCAAAGAATGTCCTAACTCTTTAATTATGCTAATATTATTTTATATTTCTTGGTAACATTTGGAAAGTTTTTGATTTTGAGGATTTCCTCATATAACAAATATTTTAATAAGTTTATTTCTGTGTAACTAATACTTTTATTGCTTTCTTATTTCATTTTATGTGTTAACAGATTATTATATGTCTAAAGGAAAAACACAGATTTTTGCATATTTACTCTTTATTGAGCTACTGGACTGTCTTACAGTTTATGGTGGTTCTTAATTGATTATTTTAATATTACAAATTACTACATACAATAAAAAATTAATAGGTTATAACATTGCCACATGACAAGATACTATACGTCTTTAAAACAATTTTGAATACTATTTTAATACACAGAAAAACTGTTATATTACATCAACAAAGCAAAACAGAAAATGATGGATTTCAACTAGGGTTAAATTTACTTGGGATGCTTACTAACAATGTAGACTACTGTCCTCACCATCCCAAAACTACTGAATAATAAATTCAGGTGGCAAGACCCAGTATTCTGCATTATTAATAAATACTCCTGGTCATTCTGATATGCATAGATAATTCACAATAAAATCTGATTATATAATAAGACATATATATAAGAAAATCTGTATAGTAGAGAATTCAATAATGATTTTCTTAAACTTTTTTAGTCTCTTATCATCATACTATCTCTCAATTTAAAACAAGATTTGACAGGATCCCATCATAGTGTAAGGAATTCATCAAATAAATTACTTGTACTTCATTTTTAGCAGGAAATTAATAGGTCTTTTAAATGTTTATTTTAAGAAACCATTTAAGGTTGTGGTGTTTTATAATATTTTTAAAATGATTGTGGTTTTGTTAATGTGAGAAAGACACAGACCCTGTGGAAGTAGGACCTTCTTATTGGTTTAGAGGGATCAATAATGACTCACTTGAAAAAATCAGGATTATCTAAAAATTCAGGAGGTCCAGTGGAAGGTAAGAATATGACTCCTTTTGTACAAAAATCATGAAGAATTTTAAGACAGCAACACATAGCATTAAACTAAGTACAGGGCATTTCCGAGCATAGGTTCCTTTGTGACTCTCCAGGTTGGACACTCGTAAAGCTGGCTCTGCAGTTAATATTCTAAGAGCAAGTTATAATAAAAAAAAAAAAAAAAATACGGTTTCAGCTTTTGTAGTCACAGCTTACTCACTATCATTTTTTTTTGAAACTGTTATGCATGGAGTTCTGAACAAGATTGCAAATGGTAAGTCTTTATAACATATTCATTTTTCGAACATTCTTCCCTCAGGTGACCTAAATGACCGTATTTCTTTTTCAAACATAAAACATTTCTTGCTTAGTGATTTAAATTCATCCCATGGAAATGTCCTTGCTTATCTAAATAAGTTTTTAAAAATATTTAATGTGTCTGTATAGTAAAATCTTAGTAAATAATAAACAAATATATATGAGGGTAATGGTTAATGTGTATTTTAGCCAGTTGCTGTTGCTTTAAAAAAAAAATAAAAAAAACTTCAATTATTCTAGGAAACAAAGACTGTTTTTATCTTTCAGGAATATTCATCCTAAGAGGTTAAAAGGTTTGAGCCTTAGAATAATTTAAACTCTCTCAAGTTTCTTTCACTATAGGATTCCTTCCAGTGGAGGGAGAAATTCTTTCTTCTTCACTGTAATGTCATTAGTGAAGCTTTCTCATTTGAACTCTTTTTCCACTAGTCGTAAATCCTGGCATCTTTTGAGTAATAGGGGAAAGGGCTTTTTAAATGTGTGAGTTATGTCTTTTTGTAGTTCTTCTGAATTTTCTGTCTTCAAAAAATTAGAAAATGAGGCCTTGGTTCACAAAAAAATGTACTCTCTCACACCCCATGCCCATACACCCTCCCACCCCTGCTCCCATGCACATTCAATGTGAGACTAGCATAGTCTGATTTTTAACTGTAAGGGTTATTATTCTAATGGAAATGTACAGTGGAATAACTTACATTGTCTTAAGTCACATCTATAAATTCTCAATGTTAACAAAATCTCTGTGGTCTTGGGGCAGTGTATTATAGCCCATTCTGGCTCT
This sequence comes from Mellivora capensis, assembly GCA_004024625.1. Taxonomy (NCBI): domain Eukaryota; kingdom Metazoa; phylum Chordata; class Mammalia; order Carnivora; family Mustelidae; genus Mellivora; species Mellivora capensis. The sequence continues at coordinate 12,434 of PISX010024386.1, forward strand.
CTACTAAGGATTTTATTCACCAATCGGAGTATCTTTTGTAGGTTTGTTATTCTTTCTGTTTTTGTTTTCCATTGAATGTAGTAATATGAAAAACAAAGATATATATTGAGCAAAAATAATTTGTAAAATTCACTTCTACAGTCATGTAATTGTATCTACATAGGCAGGAAGAACTAGCATTTGTTAGTCAATTCAAATAGCATTAAAACCTCCTTATAGTTGTTCTGTGAAATTCCTATCATTCCCATTATACTAAAGAGGAAGCAGACTCACAGAGGACAATAGGACCTTAGGTAAAGCAAAAATACTTCCCTTACTTGCTTTCCCTTTCCTTCAGCCTCCAAATCCCAGGGTTATTCCCCATATGCCATAGAAGTTCAGCATAGAAGTATATAATACACTATTTTTTTCCCCTCTCCATTTGTTCAGTCCCCAGTATCTACATATATTTCCCTAGTTCCATCACAGCTCCTCATTTTCACATTTCTGCCCAAAGAGGAATTGGTTAGTTCACCTTAGTTATCTTCGATCTCATAGTCTTGCTATTTATTTATGCCCATTAACTATTCTTAGTACATTCAAAATCCAAGTCAAGTTTAATTCTAGAATTATTATTTAAATCTAAACTACATGGAGTTCTCTTAAACTTAAGAACATGATTTGTATTAGTTGCTGAGGTGGCAGTCAGTTATTTTGGTAGGGAAATTACTTTAGAGGCAGAGAAACCTGGGTTTATGATTTATAAGTTGTATGATATTTTAAAGATACTATATTTCAGCTTTCTTAAATATAGTGTCCGTAGACCATTAATGGAGATAATAGCTACCACATAGTTTTATGAAGATTAAATAAAAAATCATGTCTAAAGTATTAAACAGTAATTGGCACATGGGAAGTCATTAGATATTATTTTCCTTTTAATTTTTTGTTGTTGTTGTACATCCATGAAGTCTTACCATCTGTAATCAACCCAATCAATACATTCAGATCGCATTAATCTAGCATTTTAACAATTGATGTTCACCAAATGATACAGAAATGCCACTAGTTCCTGGAGGATATTTCAGATGAAAAGTAAATTTACATATGGATTTTACAACAATCTTCCTTTTAAAACTTCCTGTAACAGTGTTAGCCTTCTGGTCAAATCAGAACAATGTGCATATTTTGTTGGGCCTGATAGTGTTTTAAAATTTTTTGATCAATGATCAACATTTAAAAATCAAGATATTCTGATTTATCTTAAAGCATTTGAAAACTATGTAATATTGGTGGTGTATCTCTTTTGGGCAGAAATCAGCCAGAATTCCTAAGTAGCTGGTTTGGGACATCCCTTCTCCTTTTCTCTGTGTTCCCATTTCCTCCTATTTTCCTCTGTTAAGCATGTTCATTCAATTACTTGCTAGGTGATTAGTACTTCCCTCTGAATCCACACTAGCAGAATTATTAAATTCATATGCCTAATAACAGTCTGCTTAATGCAATCTAGACTTTTTCTGTCATGTCCTTTAATATTCTTTCAGTCTCTTCCCACTGTCCAATACCAAAGCAATATTCACATTTTTTAGGTATTTGGTTATGGTTGGCACTCTACTTTCAGGTACCTAAATCTGCATGATTTTTCTGTTGCTGCTATAACATTTTTTTATCACAAGTTTTGTGGCTTAAAACAAGACAAATTTATTATGTTTCAGTTTTATAGAAATCTGAAATTTGGACTAAAATCATGTTCTCAACTGATTGTATTCCTTCTGGGAGCTCTAGAGGAAAATCCATTTCCTTTCATTTTCCTGCTTCTACAATTTTCTTTCATTCTTTGGCTCATTGCCCCTTTCCAGTAATCAGATGACTTCAACCTGTTTCTTTTATCATATCCTCTCAGACTCATATCCTTCTGTCTCCCTCTTATAAGGATCCAGAATACTCTCCCCATCTCAAAACCCTTAATATAGTCACATCCCTTTTGCTATGTAAAATAACATATTTGCAGGTTCTGGGGATTCATGTGTGTACCTCCTTAAGGGTTATTATTCTGCCTACTACACTTTTTTAAAGTGATTCAACCTTTAGTGCCCGACCATTCATGGTAAGAGTCATATTATTTGGTCCTTCAAGAAGGTGAGGTCTGGTGGCCTGTCCCTAAAACAGTCTTGGTCCTGCAGCCTGGGACTCATTTTCAGAAAGTGTCTTCCTTTGGTGGCTCAACAACTTAGGGTTCAGTTCTTTGTGTATCCGTTGTCTACCTCCATCAGAATGCAGAGTATCTTCCTGAAATTGTTAGAAGTCACCACCTTTAACTTTATTGCTAGGAATCCTCTACTTTTCTGAGAAAGAAGGAGAGGCAGCATTATAACTTGCCTGTTTTTTGTTTGTTTGTTTATTTAATCATGTTCTATGAAAGGAATTCTTATGTGGAGATCCTCTCATCTAGAGAGGGAAATATAACCCAGCTCAAAAACCCACCTGTACGGATGCCTGGGTGACTCGGTCAATTAAGTGTCAGCCTTCAGCTCAGGTCATGATCCCAGGGTCCTTGGATCCAGTTCAGTATGAGCTCCTTGCTCAGCAGGGAGCCTGCTTCTGCCTCTGCCTACCACTCCCCTGCTTGTGGTCTCATTCTCTACCTCTGAGAAATAAATAAGTAAAGTCTTAAAAAAAAGAAAAAAAAAAACACCTATAAAAATAAAAGTCTTTAAAATAAAACTGATACACAGCTCCATTAATGAAAGTACTTTCTTATAATATGTCATAAGGGTAAAATATATCGCAGGAAGCATGTATAAGAAGGTGTGAGAATGCATTCATGTTATACTTGCTAAAACCTCTTGAGAGAGGCTTTGCCTGTGTCTCATTGACTTGGGGTGATCATTATCTTTCTGAATCTAAGAATTCCATTCCATAAGCCATACTCTCAGCCTCACTCTTGTCTTGACCTAACCTCAAAGAATAGTCAATTAAGGTAATATGATTGAAGAAATCTTCTTCAAAACCATTTATACTAACCCATAGCTGAGAGAACCAAGACTATATGCCACCTTCATACAAATCAGACCAACATTAGTTTCTAGGAATTTTTAAATTATATACAAGTTTTCAGAAGCATTAATTTTTTCAGTCATCCTAATGAAAAGCTAATGAAGTATAGATTTCTTTGTCACTATCAGAAGTTTTATATTTAATGGCTAATGACCACATTAATAAGTAATATACTTAAATTTAACTTTTAGTGGTTAGAGTATAAAACAGGGAAAACAGCAGCATTACTGAAAAACACATTGTCATTTTTTTTCAGTGCTGTTGTATTTTGTAATTACTGTTACTTCCCAGGTGTTTATCTCCCAAGTCCTCATTGATGCCTTTATTTACTTTTAGATATGGTAAAGCCCATGAAATTAGGTACTTAATCTTCTAGAATCTGAATTTCCAATCTTCATTCTTCCTAATGCAGGTCTTTCTATTGATCACCTGAATGTCTGGCCAAACAACTATGATAAAAACAAGATTAAAAACCAGATTTTTAGAAAGGAAATGTAAGTTAATCTAAATATATAGTTTTCTTTCCAAAAATCTGATTTTTTAAGCACGTTTTACACTGAATGTAAAATTATTTTAGTTATTATAACTACTTAGGAAATGTGAACATCAGAAACTTTCCCATTTTCTATTGTTTAATACATATCTTGCACTGTAACATCAGCTCATTAAGATGGAGAAGATAGGAGAAAATAACTTTTTCTGCCAGCAGTCAAGCAGAACCTTCATTTGCTGTGACATACTATTATACATCAAAGAATATCAGAATATAAGAGACTGATTTTACTACTGAAGAGAAGAATCTGGATGACAGTCTAAAGATGAGAAAGATAAGTAAAGCTAAGGCTGCCTTACCTTACCCCTGAAAATATTTATGAAGGTACTTAGAAAAAATGTATCCTTTCTTCTAAGGGAAAATAATTAACACAATTACTCATGTTCTTTTTATAGCCTATGGGTACAGTTTTCTAGTCTAATCCTTGTTCATTTAAAACTGTTTTAAAGTTTTTAATATAAAAGTATCTACTAAATGTTAAGTAGAAAAGGGAAAAAATAAAAACCTGTTCAGGATTATTTCAAGTGTGTGTTCTTACTAATATTATAATATCATAAAATTGCAGAAATAATGAAATTGTTCTTGATCTAGGCATGGGATGAACCAAAAAGCAATGTATCTTCTGTAGTGTAGAATAGATACAACTACCCAAAGTCCAAAACTGAATGAAAAATAAAACCATATCTTAAGACAGGTTGGGAGAACTTCCAGAGTTATTGTCATTTGCTCCATATATTGAGGGGATAATTAACCTTAAGGACACACACAGAATAATAACAGCCTCACCTGAAAAGGCTAGATTTTTTTTTAATTTAAATTTTAGTTAGTGAATATAGAGTGCAATGTTGGTTTCTAGAGTAGAATTCAGTGGTTCATCACTTACATACAATACCCAGTGCTCATCATAAATGCCCTCTGTACTGCCCATACCCCATCTATCCCATTCCCCATCCACCTCCCTCCAGAAATCCTCAGTTTTTCTTAATCATTAAGACTGTCTTGTGGTTTGTTTCCCTCTCTCTTTTTCCCACCTTTCCATATGCTCATCTGTTTTGTTTCTTAAATTCCACATGTGAGTGAGAGTATATGGTACTTGTCCGTAAGTGACTTATTTCACTTTGCAGGGTGCCCTCTGGCTCCATCCACGTTGTTGCAAATGGCAAGTTTTCATTCTTTTTAATGGCTGAGTAATATTCCATTGTATGTGTATGTGTGTCTATCTGTGTGTGTGACATATTCTTTATCCATTCATCAGTCATTGGACCTGTGGGTTCTTTCCATAGTTTGGCTATTGTTGATAATGCTGCTATAAACATTAGGGTGCATGTATCCCTTCAAATCTGTATTTTTGTATCTTTTGGGTAAATACCTAGCAGAACAATTGCTGGATCATAGGGCAGTTCTCTTTTTAACTTTTTGAGGAACCTCCAAACTGTTCCTCAGAGTGGCCGTACCCATTTGCATTCCCACCAGAAGTGCAAAAGGGTTTCTCTTTCTCCACATCCTTGCCAACACCTCTTGTTTTTTGTTAATTTTAGCCATTCTCACAGGTGTGAGGTGGTAGATTCATATTTCCCTAATGATCTGTGATACTGAGCATCCTTTTATGTGTCTGTTAATCATTTGGATGTCTTCTTTGGAAAAGTGTTTATTCATGTGAAGAAACGAGATATTTGATATATATGAATACATTAAGAATTAATTAGCAAATGAAACTTTACAAATTTTGTTAGGGACATGAAAGATATTATTAGTTCTCCATATAGTAAAACCAAAGGAGATGTCTTTCTACTTAAAATAAAAATAACAATAATTTTGAGAGTGGATTTACAATATTACTTTAAGCATAAAGAAGTTCTGGTGTTTTAAAATTCCTTTGTATCATTGGATCTCTTTTCTATTCATTTTCATCCAACCCAGTGCTGGCCCATAGGGATGACATTAATAGTTGTTTTGTTTGTTGCCTCTTGCTTCCAGATAGGTTTTGTCAAGGAGAATAAGGGGAGGGTCACATGCAGGAGATAAGAGGGAAGGAATGATATCCGCATATTTTTTCTCTTGGGTCTTTCTCTTCAGTCCTGTTATGTTAGTCATATGTGTCCCCACCAAAATATCTTAGCTTCATACCCTCTCCATCCAGCCCTCTCTCTATTCATATTGTAGTTACCTTCCTTCCCTTTACTTTTCAGGTCTAAGAGTGATACTGGTCTTTACTGTTGCTAGCCTACTTGCCCAAGTAGGAGATTCTATCTGTTGGCTGCGACTGTAATACACATCCTATTAAACAGCCTTCATGTTATCTCTAGTATTCTATATATTTCCTCCTAAGACTCAGTCTGAAATGTCAAGTATGTGTCTATATAGCCTTAGTTAAAAGTAAAAGACATGACTCTCTTTGTCTGAGTCACCAGATCAGAAATTTCCAAGAACAAGAATTGAACAAGTTGCTCGCCAATTTTCATTATGTAAATATTTCTACATGTTTATAGTCTAAATAAGAGTATTTGTATACATATATTATGGCCTACTTCCAAATATTCCAGAACCCCTGTGAATGATGATCTCACCATTATCATTGGGATAATAATAATTCTTGGCATTTATAATTTATAAAGAGTTTGCATGTATCCCATATCATTTTGATTCTTTTCAACAACTCTCAACAGTATTATTAAGGAAGGAAATCTATTGAGAGAATTGTTTCCTCTCAAAGTTCATCCAGCTAGTAACTATCAAAGCCAGGTCTCAAACCAGGTTTTTCTGATCAGATGTTTAATGTTTTTGTCTTTAGTATACAAACATGAATGTTTTTTGAAATGTCAAAGGAGCTAGAAAACAGCAATATGGATGACGTGGTCATATCAGCCATAGTGAATCAGAGTCTTATGTTAATTAAGTTACTTGTTATGTTATTTATATTCCATGTAGTCCTCTAATCTAGTATTTTTTTCCTTAAAAGCCCTTTTTATTTTATTTGTTTTTATTTATTTCTTTTCAGTGTAACAGAATTCATTGTTTTTGCACCACACCCAATGCTCCATGCAATGCATGCCCTCCTTAATACCCACTCTAATCTAGTATTTTGAAATTCAAGCCTTTTTTATTAGCTAGATAATAAAAAAATGCACCAAAACTCTTTGGGAGAGTTAATATAGGCTTTTGACTGATAGGTAGTAATACTCTGAATATGGTAAGTAAGAAGCCACATGAATTATCTAAATTATTTTATTCAGATATATCTGAGTTATCTTATTCAGATACTGAGTTCTGTTGAATATTTGTCAAGGAAATGACCAATGTCAGCAATTATTCTGTGAAATCCCTTAGAGTCAATGAAACACTGTAATAAAAAAGAAAAGGTCCGTGTCACATTTAAATAAATATATGCCCTTAATGAGTCTGAAAATATATTTCATTGCCTTATATAAGAAAATGAAAATTATATATTTTTAAATTCAAAATTATTTACAAGATTATATATAAATTGTAATATATACCAATGTATTAATAACTTTAATAGTAAGATTCTTATGGAAGTATGTTAGAGAAAACCTTTTTCCTGTATCTAGAGATACCCTTCTCTTCCTAATACCACCCCTCCATGAATTAAAAGATTGAAACTCACAGGAAAAAAAAAATAGGGCATTAAAAAACAGGGAACTTTGGTCCCATACTGCTTGCCGGAAGAGATACTGCTAACACAACAGGAGTTGCAAGAAAAGGTACAGGGAGGGTTGCACAAATAGTACTTTCTAGAGTGAATAGTCATGCCTGTCTTCCATCAGTTCAGAGATTAAAAGGTTGGGAAAAACTCTACCTCAATCAAGAGTTGCTGTACTGGATGAATGCATACGAGGTCCTGAGAATCAAGCTAGGAAGAAGCTATACCCGTGAACTTGTCCTTCAGGCAAATATTTGGAAAACTTTGGCAACATCAGACTGTGGAGTTATTCATTGTCAGTATTTTAAATATGAAAGTTTATTGTACAAGGTATTTGGACAATAAAACATGTTACAATATAACATATACATAAACTTTCCACTTACTAGTTATGCTATATGGCATCTCACTAGTTTGCAGCATATGTAAAAGACCATGAACTTATTATTTTGTTTTTATTGAAACTGCTGATACCTATTCCAAGTGACTTGTGACTAATTCCAGGACATATTAACTTTGCCTACTAGCAAAATCATATGTAGATAAAAATTACCTTATTTAAAAGTCAGTATGAGTTGGGGCGCCTTGGGTGGCTCAGTGGATTAAAGCCTCAGTGGATTAGAGCCAAATCCTGACCTTTGGCTCAGGTCAGGATCCCGGGGTGCTGGGATCTAGCCCAGCATCAGGCTCTCTGCTCAGCAGGGAGCCTGCTTCCCTTCCTCTCTCTCTGCCTCCCTCTCTGCCTAATTGTGATCTCTATCTGTCAAATAAATAAAATCTTAAAAAAAAAAAAAGTCAGTATGAGTTGATTAGTGTTCCCTCAGAAAGATGTTGAAGTCTTTAGCAGAATATAAGCGCATCTGTAAATAGTGTCATTGCAGATGTTAAGATGAGGAAACACTGCAGTATTGTGGACCCTCAATCCAATGAGACTGTGCCCTTAGAAGAAGACAATGTGAAGATACACAAAGGCACATGAAGAGAACTTCATGTGATCACAGTGTTGGCAATTGAGCACAAGGTTTGCCACCTACTAGAAACTAGGAAGAGGCAAGGAAGGATTCTACCCAATCTCAGAAAGAGCATTTCTCTGTTGAAACCTTAGTTTGAACCTCTCACCTCTGTAACTGTGAGGGAAGAATTTCTGTTGTTTTAAGTGACCCCGTCTGTGGTATTCTGTTATAGCAGCCCTAGGAAGCAAATACAGAAGTGGAGCAATAATAATGCAAAATACAATGTAACGTGTGAAAATTACTTTAACACTAGAAAAAGGAAACATTCTAAAAACTCACAGAGAAAGTATACTTTAAGTTGCATTTAAAGTATTTAAGTTCGGAATGATTAGAATAGCCTTGTTTTTCTTTTATTACTTATATCTTCATTTCAAGAATATGTGGGGCTTCTAAAAAATGTGGTACACATTTATGAAAAGAAAAATCTAAGATGAAGACAAAGACAAAAAAGAAGAAAGTTGATAAGAATATAATGCTATAAGAAAACCCAAATTTCAAAGCAAAATTGAAATTCATTTTAGAGTGAAGTAGAAAGGTTATTGATACTGCTGAAAATGAGATCAATGAAATGTTTAGTCATTTAAAAATTCCCCAAGATTGAAGAAGTAATGAGAGAAGATAATGGAAAATACTAAAGGAGAGCAAATGAAACAATTGTGGTTCTTCACAAGAAAAGAAGATGGAATAATTTAACAGAATCAGTAATACCAGATATATTTAAAGAAAATAGTGTAGATATGGATAAATATTGAACTAAATCAATGCATTTAGAGAAATATTAACACAATTTTCAATATTAATTTCAGATAAAGTAGAATTTGAAGGAAGAACACTACTAAATAATGCAAAAACACTTTTTATGTAGATAGTATGTTTAAAATATCACAAAACAATTATAACACAAGAATATGTAAAATAATGTTGCATTAAAATGTAAAGAAAGGAGGGGCGCCTGGGTGGCTCAGTGGATTAAAGCCTCTGCCTTCAGCTCAGGTCAAGATCCCGGGGTCCTGGGATGGAGCCCTGCATCAGGCTCTCTGCTCAGAGGGAAGCCTGCTTCCTCCTCTTTCACTGCCTGCCTCTCTGCCTATTTGTGATCTCTGTCTGTCAAATAAATAAATAAATAAATAAATAAATCTTTTTTAAAAATCTAAAGAAAGGGAATTATGAATTCAGCCATCATCAGTATGAAATTTACCTTCGTAATATATAGGTATGAAATTAAAGTGTGCAATGCTTTTACTTTTTACTTTTTACAGGTATTGCAGAGTAAAAAGATCTGAACTGATATTCATAGGAAAGGGGAAAGCCTAAATTTGTGGTCTGCATTTGAGCTTGCTTGCTTTGAGGTGATGGCTAAACTATGGAATAGAGAGAGAGAGTTCAAGGAAAGACCATTCGCTGCAGTTTGCAAAACAAAGATAGCTTAACCAGAGGGAGAAGTTGGAATTGGGGCCAAAAATGCAACTGGAATTTGCAGGTCAAAGTTACTAGAAAGGTTGGAGCTCCTAAAATCTGCACTGGGATTGCCCTCAGGTCTCTGTCCAAATCTTGAGGTATGTAGTTGTAAGACAAGACTCTCTGATTTTGAGAAAGTGAAGACTTCTGGAGTGCTTAAAATGGAAGAAATTTGAGAGGATGCACACCACTGGAGAGATGTTAGAGTTTCTTAAATCCAGCTAGAGAGGAAAGAGTCTTTTGAAAAACACTGACATTTGGTGTAGGCTCCTGAAAGACTGTTCATTAGAGTAAGGGCCATACTGTAGAGTAAGGGCTATTGTGAAGAACAAAGGGCAGAACCAAAATATTCCTAAAACCAAGACTTAGCAAGATCAAGAAGATCCCCTAGTAATATAGCTGCCTACCAGAACAAAAGTCAGCATGTTTTAGAGCAAGATAAGATAATCAAGAAGAAACTCTACAATGTATCTCTCATACTATCCGAGATAAAATTAAAATGTAATAGATATGCAAATGAAAAAAAGTTGACCCTTAGCCAGAAAAAAGAAAGATAATAAAAACAGTACTCCAGTGATACTTGTTAGACTTAGCAGAACTTTAAAGGACTTAATATCACTCTGTGTAAATTAAATGTAGAAAAAGTGTATAGAATGTAAACAGATGAATGTAGGGGAAAAAACAGGATCTTTAAAAAAGAAACAAATAGAAGTTCTAGAACTAAAGCACTCAAAATCTGAAAAAAAAATTATTGAAATCATTTAGATGTAGACTGGCACAGTAGAAAACATCAACATATCAGTGACTTAAATTATACAAACCAAAGTGCATGAGAAAAAGACAGAAAATCACCTAAGAGCTGTGGAAAAACCATAGTATAATTGATGTTTAATTAATTTTAATTAATATCCAACAAAGAGACAATGAAGTGAATGGGGAATATTTTGCAACAATAATATAAAACTTTTTCATAATTGTTGAACTATATCAACCCACAGATGCAAACTCCAAGCATCCTAAATACAAAAAGGGTATTAATGGTGCCCAAGCCAAAACTAAGTCTGAGGCAAAATTAATGAAGACTGTTGATTCATAAACTCATGGCAAGAGAACATATTTTATGGCATATGAACATAAATTTATGGCAAGAGAACATCATTTCAGCAGAGACTCAGAAATTTTAGAAAAGAAAATAACTTTTATAGGGTAAAAAATAATAAAACAGTAATGAATTGACAAGCATCCTATTAAGGTGAGATTTTGGAAATAAGGAGACTTTCTAACTGATCTTGGTATATTTGTTGGTCCCCGCTGGCTGCAAAACTACAGGCAAGCAGTTTGGGAACATTTCAAAAGAGGAAGGAGTATTAAATATTAGGGGTAGAGTTTTTTCTATGGCTAGCCATGTCCTGTAACAAGTAGAGGTTGATGAGATACTTCTGTGTATGTGTGTGTGTGTGTGTGTGTGTGTGTGTGTGTGTGTATGGTCAGGCTGTCATTATGGTCCTTATCTGGTGATGTCTGCTGTGGGAGGCAGTTTCTTAATGGAGCACTGATGAAATCTAAAGTCTGGCATTTCGTTAATAGTAATGTACCAATGTCAGTTTCTTAGTTTTAACAAATGTACCATGTTAATATATTAACAACAGAGGAAAATGGATGGGAGGTGTGTAGGAACTGTATATATCTCTGTAAATCTATAATCATGACAAAATATAAAGTGTATTTTTTAAAAAATGTCCTTGTTCTTGCTTCAGCCAAGTGAAGCAAAAGAAGTACATTAAATTACTCATTGCCCCCGTGCACTCTTTTACTTATGTCATAAAAGACATGTATAGGACTTAGGAGTGCGCAAGACAAATGGCACCCAACGATGAAGAGGATGAGTTTATTGTAGCTACTGCAATCAGGAGAATCTTGGTCAATGCAAAGGATCCTCTTAAAGAAAAGAAAAGGAATGTGGGATTTTTCAGCGGAAGGTAAACAGGGGAGTCGTGAGGGAGAGTGGATATTGAGTCTTAGCTGAAGGGTTGGAGGCAAGGCTTGTATCTGAATAGGTGAAACCAAGGTAGTACTTTGGATTAGCTCAGAATACTGCTGGGTGGGGGAATGTCTGAGACCTAAAGGCTTTTCAGAAGCACAGAATTTACGTACAGTTCGACATTGTCAGGGGCTTGAATGCTAATGCTGCTACATTTGCTCCCCGGGAAATCGTTTTCTCAGACCAGAGTTCATGTAGAGGGACTGAAATGGAGTCATCATATTTCATCTAGAGGCCCCTGAGAGGGGAATGCCAAATAGGACTGACTCTCAGTGGAAGGACTCTCTTAGGTAACAGAATTAAACATTATAACTCTTGAGGAGGGGGGGGAGACAAGATGGCAGGGAAGTAGGAGGAGGTGCCATTCCAACTTGTACCCTAAAGAGAGCTGATTACCTACAAAAGAACTCCGATCACCCATGAAATCAGCCTGAGATCAGAATTATACACGTCTGGATCTCTACGGGGGCAGAAGACGCCAGTGGGCAGGTAAAACGTAGTGGGAACGCCAGACTGGTATCAGAAGATAAACAAAAGGGGGAGGGGGCCACCAGAGGAGACCCATTGGAAAGTAATATCCCAATACGAGAGCGCCCTGCTTCTGGGGACCGGCATTAACTTGGGAGTCTGGTTGAAAGCACTCAAAAAGAGCAAAGGATTGTGGGGGGAAATTGTGGGAATCGGGGAGGTTAGGAATAAGGGCTTAAGTCCCCGGACCCAGGACAAAGACCCCTGGCGCTGAGCCAGAGAGAGTGCAGCGGGAGAAACCAGATCTTGGTCCCTGAGTCTCCAGCGTGCCTGAGAGAGCATGGGGTCCTGTGGAGTCCCGTGAGGGGCTGGGAGACTCACCAGCCACCAGAAACACAGCCTTTTTGCACTCTTCCATGTGAGTGCCATGCCGTACTGGCAGAGCCTGAGACACGTGTGCCCCACACCTCCCCTGAGAGAGGCGTGAGCAGGCACCAGCCTGGCGCTCTTGGTCCCAGAAAGACCAGGCACTCCCAGCCCGGGCCAGTGGGAAAATCTCAGTGTGAGATCGCTGCTTGGAACCTCTCTGGCAGTCCGGAGCTGCCCAAACAGCTGTGGCTGTCGTGGTTGTGGGTACAAGCAGGAGTTCCTGTGTCCCCATGGACCGCAACTCGGAACGTGCTCTGGAGCGGCTGAGAGGGAACTTATGTGCTCTGCAGCACCCAGAGGGGAACAGACTGAGGCTTCTCTCTGAGAGGGAGGTCGGGGTGCATTTTGCTTCTCTCTAAACCTCCAAAAACCATCAAAAGCTGTCAAGGCGAGAGAGAAAAAACAAACAAACAAAAAACAAACATAAAAACCTCCAGAGAACAAAAGCCTGAAAAACCGGTTTCCTCAGAGCCCACCCCCTTGAGGGGGAAGGGAGGACTTAACTCAGGGAACATTGCCTGAAAACCCACGTGGCAGGCCCCTCCCCCAGAAAACCAACCAGGAAAAAAAAAAAAAAAAAACAACAAGAGAACAACCACCACTACTTCATAGATACAACTTTTATTTTTAATTCGTTCCCACTATCCTGGTTCTTTTTTTTTTTTTTTTTAATATATATAGACAATTTTTTAACCTATTTACCATCACAGTGAAATGTCCAGTACATCAAATTCCATAATAACCTTTTAACCTGAACTTTTTGATACATATACCCATGTTCTTCTTTTCTATTTTTTAATTTTTTTTTAAATTTTAGCTTAGTTTAATTTAGTTTATTCCTTTTTATATTTTATTTTTTTAATATTCATATAGAGTTAAACTTCAAGGTATTCCCCTTTCCACAATCAATGCTAGCCCTATAGGTAAACCAATTTTTAATGCCCCTTTATCTTAGGAAAGTTGAGTCCTTTAACAAAGATACATCCAGGAAGAATCAAAATTACCTTCCTTACCCACACTGAGAATTTATAACCACTCTCCCAACTTTTTCTTCCACCAGTGTTTCTGTGTACTTGTGTTTGTCCTGATAGTATATAAATCTTATACTTGGGGTTCTTTTTGACGAGGTTCTTTTATTTTTTTGCTAATATATATATATATATATATATTTTTTTTTTTTTTTCCCTCTTGTCATATACTTTTATCAGACTTTTTGTTTGTCTGTTTTTGTTAGTATACTTCATAAATCTTACCTTGGGGCCCATTTGTGCTGAGCCTTCTCTTTTATCTTCCCTTTGTTTCCTGTCTCTCTCTCTCTCTCTCTTTTTTCTTTTTCTTTTCTTTTTTCTCTCGTTTGGGTGGGGACTCCTGATTGCTCAGAAGCGTTCCAGGGTGCACCTTGATTGCACCACGGTCGATACATCCAGCTACATCCGTTCAGCCATGTCTCACCAAAATGACTAGAAGGAGGAATGGCCAACAGAAGAAAAATTCAGAGGATGGGCCTTCTACAACAGAACTTATGGCTACCCACATAGAAAATATGTCGGAACGGGAATTCAGGCTAACAATTATCCAGGCAATAGCTAGGTTGGAGAAAGCCATGGATGACCAAATGGAATTGATTAGGGCAGAACTGAAAGCCACCAGGGATGATGTTCACATTGTTAGGGCAGAACTGAAAGCCACCAGGGATGATGTTCACAAGGCTCTCAATGAGTTCCAATCTAATCTAAATTCCCTAAAAGCTAGGGTAACTGAGACAGAAGATAAAATTAGTGATCTGGAAGACGAACAGATAGAGAGAAAGGATCAGGAGGAAGCCTGGAACAAACAGCTTAGAAGCCACGAAAACAGAATCAGGGAAATAAATGATTCCATGAAACCGTCCAACGTCAGAATTATTGGAATCCCTGAAGGGGAGGAGAAAGAAAGAACTCTAGAAGATATAGTGGAACAAGTTATCCATGAAAATGTTCCAAATATCGCAAATGGAACCAGCGTTGATGTACTAGAAGCAGAATGGTCCCCCTCCCAAAGATTTTAGATTCTCAAAAGTCCTCGAGACACCTTATAGTAAGAATGAGGAATTATAATTCTAGAGAAACTCTCTTGAATGCAGCTAGGACAAAGAAGCTCCTTACATACAGAGGAAAGCCCATCAGAATAACATCAGACCTGTCCACAGAAACCTGGCAAGCCAGAAAGGGCTGGCAAGATATATTCAGGGCACTAAATGAGAAGAACATGCAGCCAAGAATACTTTATCTAGCAAGACTGACATTCAAAATGGATGGAGAGATAAAGAGTTTCCAAGACCGGCAAGGCTAAAAGAGTATGTGACCACCAAGCCGACACTGCAGGAAATATTAAGGGGGATTCTATAAAAGAGGAAAAATCCTAAGAATATCATTGAACAGAAACGTAGAGACAATCTACAGAAAGATAGACTTCAAAGGTAACACGATGTCAATAAAAACGTATCTATCAATAATCACTCTCAATGTGAATGGCCTAAATGCGGCCATAAAACGACACAGGGTTGCAGATTGGATAAAACGACAGGACCCATCCATGTGTTGTCTACAAGAGACCCATTTTGAACCTAAGGATACACCCAGACTGAAAGTGAAGGGATGGAGAAGCATCTTTCATGCCAATGGGCCTCAAAAGAAGGCCGGGGTAGCGATTCTCACATCAGATAAATTAGATTTTAAACTAAAGACTGTAGTCAGAGATACAGAAGGACACTACATCATTCTTAAAGGGACTATCCACCAAGATGATCTAACAATTGTAAATATCTATGCCCCCAATATGGGAGCAGCCAATTACATAAGAAAACTATTAATCAAGATAAAGAGTCATATTGATATGAATACATTGATAGCAGGAGATCTTAACAC
>PISX010024387.1:0-27985 GCA_004024625.1 Mellivora capensis
TAGTGCAATTGCTGGGTCATAGGGTAGTTCTATTTTCAACTTTTTGAGGAACCTCCATGCTGTTTTCCAGAGCGGTTGCACCAGCTTGCATTCCCACCAACAGTGTAGGAGGGTTCCCCTTTCTCCACATCCTCGCCAGCATCTGTCATTTCCTGACTTGTTAATTTTAGCCATTCTGACTGGTGTGAGGTGCTATCTCCTTGTGGTTTTAATTTGTATTTCCCTGATGCCGAGTGATGTGGAGCACTTTTGAAAAAGTCTTTTTTTTCCCCTGTCTACTTTTACGATTTTCTCTGATTTTCTGTACTTTTTCTTGATGATGTGTTTAAGGGGCATATGTGTGTTTAATTTCCTGCTTGGAGTTTGTTGGATTTATTCAATCTGGATTTGTGTCTTTCATCTGTTCTATAATATTTTCAGCCATTATCTCTTCAGACATTCTCTGCCTCTTTTTCTTTGCTATGTTTTTGAGATTCCAATTAAATATATGTAGACCTTCTTATTCAGGTTTTCCTGTTTCTTTACCCATTTTCCATATTTCCTGTCTACATGTGACATCTCTGCTGAAGTCTAGATCATTTTGTGTAACTTATCTTCCAGTTTACTCATTTTCCCTTGTGCTGTGTCTAATCTGCTTTGGATCTTTCTATTGAATGCTTAATTATGGATTTGCAGTTACTTGAAGTTTTATTTGTATCTTTTCAAGTCTGATGTGTCCCCCCCCTTTTTTAGTTGACTTTGCACTGCAGATATTATAAAGGATGTCTTTTATTTATTTAATCATTATAAATGTAATTGTAATTCCAGGTCTGTTTCTGCTAGTTTGCATGTACTGTGCCTTGTTTTCTTATGTGCTTGGTTATTTTTTACTCTGCTACTCATTGATTTTTAGTATTTGGGGCCCACAGAGAAGGTGTATTTTTCCAGAGAGGCTTTGGATTTTCTTCTGCCAGGTGCCTGGAGATAACTGTCTGGAACCATCTCAAGTCAGGTTTACAGCTTGAGGCTTTCCAGTGTGCCTTAAGGAGGTGAACCCAGATTGTAAAACCATAAAGGCTACATTTTTGTTCTCAAAGAGTGAGTTGTTCTGAATAACCTAACTCTCCATTATTAGAAATGAGAGATGGGTATTCATTAAAAAAAAAATACTGTGATGTGCCTTAAACCATCTTTTTGTTTTCAACAGCTTTTCATTTTATTCTGTGTCTGTTTTTGACAGTAATCTTCTTGGTATTTTATGATTTTGCATGATGTTGGCATTTGGTGTGTATGTGTTTGTGTTTTATCTATTTGTGTTTATCTGTTTGTGTATATTAAGTATATGTTAAGTATATTATATTAATATACTTATGTTAAGTATATTATATCATGTTAAGTATGTGTTAAGTATATTATATTAATGTTAAGTAAATATAGAGCAATTTCATTTTCACCAAGGTGAGTCTAAGAGCAATTTGTGGTGAATTGTATGCATCTATTTGACTTTGACATCTATTAAGATGACCATGTGATAAACCTCTACTGTGGCTTCTCTTTCCGTGAATTGTATTTATATATTACTTAGTGGTGAATCATTCTTACAAATCTGTAATGAATTTTCTTGGTTGTTGTATTAATTATTTATTGCTGCAAAACAGATTACCACAGATTCAGCTGTTCAAAGCAATGTACAATTATTATATAATTTTCTATGTATCAGAAGTCCAGCCATGACTTAGTGGTTATATGCATTGCTTAGTAGCTGGGGTCCAATCGGAGGGTTGACTAGGGAAACTCATGTGTAAACTTATGTGGCTGTTGACAGAATTCAATTTTGTTCAGGTTATTGTCAGATTACAGGCCTCAGTTTCTGGCTGGCTGGAGCTTGCCCTCAGTTCCTTGCCATGTGGCCATCTCCATAAACAGCTTACAACATGGCAGCTTGCTTCTCCAAGGCCAGCAAAGGGGAGAGTTTTCAGCAAAGTAGGCATTTGAGTGTTGCATAGTTAATCACATACACATAATTACATATGTCCTGTCACCTTTGCTGTATTGTTTAGAAGGAAGTCATACACTCCCACTTAAGGTGAGGGAATTACTCAATGTTGTGTCTGATTTTGGTCTAGACCTTATGAATTGGCTGCAAGTGACGGAAAATGGCATAGATAAGGTAGACATTTATTTGTCTTTTGTCTGAACATCATCTTCCAGGTCAGCAGCCTACGTCTGGTGTGGTGGCCTTTTTCCAGGTAGACCCAGGATTCTTGAGGTTTTTTTCCCCACTTACATTATGATGCCATCCCTCAGGTGTAACCTTTTCCTTATCATCCAAGATAGCCAGGTATGCATTCCAGAGAGCAGAGTGAAAGAAGGAACCTAGAAGGGGAAGCAAATGATGCTTAACGGGTTTTTGTTTGTTTTTTTTTTTTTGGAGGATCCTAAAAGCTGTCAAGTGGTGCTTCTGCTTATATTCTACTGGCCAAAATATAGTCTTTATACTTTATTTGCCTAGAAAAAATTTTGCTGCTGTATAAGAATGGGAGAACATATCATGAGGGACCACTACCAATTTCTGCCCAGTTAGCTTTAAGCTAAAAAACAAAAACAAAAAAACCCACAAACATCCCCCCAAAACTAGTTTGTGTTGTTTGTTTTTTTTTTTTTTTTGTCCTGGAATAAGCATACAATATTTTTTTTGAGATTTGTAAAGATAATCTGAGAAAATACTAATGACTTGGTTTCTCTTTTATAGAAAGGGCAGGAGTTGAAGAGTTCATTATACCAGAGGGGATTGGACTGACCAGGAGCAGCTCAAGTGTAGATATTAGAGGGGTGGTTGTGGAAAAGGAGCCTGCGAGGGGGAGGGGCTTTACATATACCATCTCATTTCATCCTTGTAGTAGTTCTTACTGTAATAGTATTCTGGCTTTAGAGAAGAAGGTACTTGCCCAAGGATACTTAGATAATTGGTGGGAAGGCTGTAAATTTCGTTGAAGTGCTAACTCACAAAAAACGCCATCCCTCTAAAGGTCTTAAATGGGAACCTTAGTCTTCTTATTCATCAGTCACACAAGCTCTTGACTTTGATATTTTGAGGTTGCAGGAAATGAGATAGGGAGGGAACAGGTGGGATTTATGGAAAGTCCTCCATACTCAGGCTAGTTCCCATAAACAGTCTGAGTGGTGGTCAGGATGTAACTTGATAAGTCTCGTCTGCGTCCTCCTTCCCTTCCATCATCCAATTGTACATTAGCAAGTATCCAGTGGACATTAACTGGATTGATCCTTATTAGGGATTTCATGCCCACAGGCTCCTGCCCATTGCTAACAAACCCTGAAAACAAGCTCTGACTATCCTTTCCAGAAATAGGCCTGGTCAGACTGGACAAGCATGTTTCAATCTCTACTGCTCTGGTTCATTTTTCAGAACAGTCAGGCCCCTTCTCAGTGGTTTCTGTAGGAGATTTGAGTCACAAGGTCATCGATGGGGAGCCTTCTCCCATCATACTTCATCTCTTTTCTCCCTCCCATCAAGTACTTCTGAGTGTTTATTAAATTCTGATGAGTTAGGAGTTTCCTCTCCCAGCCTTTCTTCTGCTGGTAGTAGTAGTCCATTACTGAAAGAGGAGAATTCATAGGGGAGGGGGAGGGCAATAAATGAAAGATGGCAGGAAACAGCAACCCTGTCCCCCATTGATGACAGCCATGCCTTGCAGCCAGTGCTGTACAGGTGGAAGACTGATGGGGGAGTCTCGGGGCTTTTTCTGGATGTTGGCTGCATCCCATTATCTCTGAATGTGTGCAAAGTGTTTAATGAACAGCACTGAGTAAAAAGCTGTCATGTGGTTGTGAAACAGAAGGATTTCCTCGTTTGGGGCAATCCAAAATCCCTTTGTTTCAGGGAAATCTCTAAGATTGACTTTCCAGTCTGCCTCCCAGCCCCCACTGCATTTCATTTGTGTGCACAACCTTGAGGTTTAAAGCTAATTTATTTCTATCTCATTTTCTTTCAGCTTTTATACTGCGTTTAATCAGTTGCTTTGGTCCCACTGCCACTTTAGCCAGACTTGTCGGGAAAGGATTATAGCTGGGCCCTGATGCTCCAGCCTCATCCAGAGCTTCTGGCCAATAAGCCAGAACCCAGAATGTCTCTGAGGCTTCCTGCTCTCTTTGAGTGGCACATGCAGGGTAATTTAGGGAGCCTTCCCTTTGCAGAGCACCCCAAAAATTGGAAGGCTGAAAGGTGCTGAAGGGTCTTTTTAAAAGCTAGATGGAAAAATGTGTGAAACGTTAAATGCAAGCCACCTCCCTCTTCCCAAGAGTTTTCCCCATTTTACTATTTGTGGTTAGGTCATTTAGGTTCTCATGGCAAGTAGGTGAAGAGTTAAGTAGGGTTTTTGCCCCAGTAGGGTTTCTGTTTGGGATTAAACTGGGAGTTCTGGGGGCGTCCTGAGGGACTTCCATCATAGCCATTGCAGTGGTACCTTCCCTCTGACCAAGTGTCTTTTTACGATCCTCATTGTCTCGGTGGAAAACTTTCTGGGTAAGTTTATGCCCACCTTGGAGTGTATGCTAAAATTCAGGAAAAAAGCAAAGGCCAAGGAGATAGTGGGCCCAGGAGTAAACTTGCTGGGCAGCACTCAGCTAGGAAGAGAGGACAGGAATAGGCAAGTCCTGATGCATACCTGTGGCATTTAACATGAGAGCCCTGATGCACACATGCTCTTGCCAAGGAGCTTTGGATGGTGATCAGTGGCTGAATGCAGGAGCCTCAGAACCACCTCAGTGCCTCTGTTGAAGTGATTTGTGCAAGACCACGTAGCCATCTGGCAGCCAGAATGAAAAGATGAGTCAGAACCTTGGAGTTTTTAGGCTAAGATAAGACCTTCAGGTAGCATTTCCTGCCCAGTTGGAGAATTCCTGGGATCTGGGACAATGTGTTCCTGAAAGATTCAGATAAAGGCCCCATCTCCAGCTCTGTAACTCACAAAGAACTTGGCCTTAACAAGCTATTTTGCAAAGGTGAGAAACAGTTGGGGGCTTCTCAAGCTAGATGGTGCCTCATGGGGTAATGTGTGTCTCATACAAAATTGTCCAGCCTGCCCACCTGCCCGCCCTCCCTCTCTCCTTCTCCCCTTCCCTCCTTTACTACTAGAGCCTAGTTTCAGATATTCATGGGTAACCACTTAGGTCTCCATATCTGACTTGCTGTGGCTCAACTTGGCCTGTATTCTTGAAGTCTATACCCAAAGATTCCCTAAAACTGTTTGGCAAAGAGATGCATAAGACTTGTTTTCTCTATGGAATGTAATTAGACATTTCTAATATTTTGTTAAAGGTTCAGATAAGTGTCTTTGAGGTGATTCACTTAAATTTAATGTCTTCAGCTCTGATTTAGTAATATATTCACATGGTTCAAAATTCAAAGGGCATAAAGGGGCATGGTGAAAACGCTTTGTCCAACCCTCTCTTTCCTGTCCAACTCCCCTTCCTTAAGGCAACCAGTGTTGCCAGTTTCTTCTAGAGATATTTATGCATATTAAAGCAAATAGACCTATACAGTGTTTTTTCCCTGTTTTTACACAAA
Source organism: Mellivora capensis (assembly GCA_004024625.1). Taxonomy (NCBI): domain Eukaryota; kingdom Metazoa; phylum Chordata; class Mammalia; order Carnivora; family Mustelidae; genus Mellivora; species Mellivora capensis. The sequence continues at coordinate 5,567 of PISX010024387.1, forward strand.
CAGTATGTTACAATATAGACATCATTCTACAATTTGGTTTTTCCACTTAACAATATATCTTGGACATGATTCTTTATCTGTACATAAAACACATCATAGGAGGTGGATTTTGTTTTTAAATAAATGTAGAATGACTCTGGTGGAAACTTTTGGGAAAATGCATGCATTGACCTATGTTTAAAAATGACAGTGGTCCAATTAATTAGACTTACTACTTGGCAAAATTCACTGTTTAAACAAAGGATGTATTTGATTGTTGTGTCTAAGAAGTGATTACCGATGACTTTTTAGAGTTAGTATGACTCACAAAGCATCTTTGATGATAAGTTTGGAATGACTGTGTCATTAGTTCTGATTGGGAGTTTGTGCAATTCAGAATTTTAGTTTAAAATATGTTAAGGCAATAAAGCAGCCATGTGCTGAATCTCTTTGATTACACTCTGTCCCCTCTATTGTGTTGGGACAGTTTTCCAACAGTTAGGTGCAGGGGGCTGTGGTATGTACACCATGACCACTAGATACTTTGGACTCTGGTGATGCCCTGATGCTTTATCCTAGCAACTGTGAAAAGTAAAAATAAAAAGCTTAGCTATTTGCATTTTCCCTACTGAAAGCTGCTGACAAGTTGGGAATGCTTCCAGACCCATGTGGTCGTGGGAAGTGGTCCTTTCCTGATCATGTTCTTGTGATAAAGAGACCATCCCCAGAGGGATTGGGGTTAGGGGTGGGTGGGTAGGAGGGCTCCATTCTGAGTGTTTGTGAGGAAAGCCACTTCAGTGCTGCCAGGAGAGCCAGGCTATTTACAGAAGACAAAAGCCATAGTTCTTGCCCTCTTGGGGGTTGTGAGGGCTTAGAAGTCTCAGGACTAGCTTAAGCTATCAAGAGATCCCAAACACTGAACACCCACGGCCCCTTCTCTTCTCTCCACAAATAAGGAACTCAACATAAAAATAATTCCAAATTTTAAATAAGGTCTACCACCCCAGGATGGATGACTAGTTACATTTTTTAAAATAACGTATTAAATACCAATTGACTCAATTTTTGCCCTCAGGTTTTTCGGGTACCTATGCCTTGCAGACGCCCAAGAACAGATTGAGTATCTGTCTCATGATCCGATGCTGAGAGTTTCTAGTTTTCCTGAGGAGCTGCCCTTTTCTGGGATTGGGGAGGGGGGCAATGTTCTTTTGTTTATTTAATAATATCTTTACCCCAACTGAACACTGAAATAGCTCTGAATTTTTTCTCCAAGAAATGCATTTTCTTCTTGAGTGCTCCATGATGAAATCAGTCTTAATTTCAGTTCAACTAGTGTGTAAAAACACACAGTGAGTGATTATTAGTCCCCAAAGGAGGCAAGACAGATGGAGCCGAGAATGGAATTGGCTTTATGATTAATTGAATCCTTGAAGAGTTGAATAGAGTTAGAGCTGATTCGGCCCAATCAGTGCCTTGAGACGGCTGGTGCTGTCCCAAGCCTGAGAGAGGAAAGGGTCACAATAACCCAGATTTATCCTCTATTAAAATGAATTGGATGTATGCACCAGACGGTTCACATTTTTAAACCACTGATGCAGGATAATTGGAATGGAAACAAACAAGATTAGAACTAGATTACAGGTATTTGTGCAAGTTGCCTCCTAAATCAATCAGAGTCGATGATTTATTCTGAGAGTGCGTTATCATTAGAGTGAATCATTGAAACTCTGCAACACATCTGGAGCTGTCCAGCCAGAAGGGGAAGAGGGAGGAGGGGGGTGCAGAGCACTGCTTGGGGTTGGGAACTAGGAATAACTGTACAGTTCTTTTCTGGCCCTTTGGGGCAGGCATTTTCCAGAGAGAATTTTAATTCAATTTTGCTCTTTTTCTTTCTAGCAAGGTGGTGTAATGTTTGGGTTTGAAATGACTGCCTCTACTCCACAATGAATAGATAGATGTGCTCTTTCATAATGTTTGGATCCACTGGTCACCCAGGGCAGCTGCTGCCTTTGGGGACTCTGCAGTTCAGGGAGGAAGAAGGGAGAAGGCCTGGTGCTGTGGGGAAATGCAGCCACATTAACCACCAAGTCCATTAGGTTGATGGGTGGGTGCCCCCGTGCCTTGCCAGGGGGCCTGTTGGTGCAGGCCAACATCTGTGGAGCTGGGAAGCTTGGGTTTGCCCTCATGGACAGGCTACCTTTCCTGGGCCAGGAGCTGAAGGAAGAAGCCCAAATCCTCTCCCAGCCCTCTTCCACCACAAAGTTAGCCATGGCCATAGGATGGTGTATGGGGTTATGGTCCTGAGGGTGACTGATCTAATCCTGAACTCGGGAGTCTGGACACAGGTCACAGTCTCATATCTACAGCCAACTGACATTTGAGCACTCATTTTGCTTAGAAAAACAAAAACAGGAGGACTAGATATCCAAGGTTCCTTCCGTGTAGAGAAGTGTGCCCCTGTGCCTTTCCTTCTTGAATTGTCTTCCAGGCACTGGTGCCCATACCAAATTCCTGGCAGCATGCTGGGTTAACCTCATAGAGGTCCCATCTGATAGGGAAGCCTCACCCTTACCTTCAAACCGTGCTTTTTTTTTTTTTTTTTTTTCCCTTTCCCTTTTCTTTTTCCATTTTGAGCTCCTGTGAGTCAGGCTGCAGGCAGCTCATTTACATGGGAGTCAGCCAGAAAGAAAGCGGCTTGAAGTCTACTTTCATTTTGCCGTGGGAGGTGTTTTCCTGTTGAATTGCTAACCAGGCAGGTCAGAGGGAATCATAACGGATCTCAGTCATCCTTAGATGGAAACAAGTATAGCAAAGTACCTCAGAAGCGGGTGAAAAAAATCTTCCTTGATGGCATTTCTCAGCTCTGGCATTCTCCAAATTGAACATACCTAAAAGACACAGTCCCCAAGGGAAGGAGGGGACGGTTTCTTAGTCCCACCTCAGGGAAGGTAAAAACCAAGCCCATGCCACACCCTCAGGCCACTGTAGAGCTAAGAACTGAAGCCCTGCTTCTCTTCTCTCTGTTTTCCCACTTCCATGTCCTGCTGTTACCTTGGTACTGCTAGCTGCTTTGGCTGTAGCTTCCACCGTTGCCATTGTGTTAGGCACAAAGACCTTTAATTTGCCTATTTTGTTGGAGTCCCCTTTGTGTGGAATAGCGCCTGAAAAGTATGTAATCCCCTGTGTCCATTACAGCTTTTGTTCTTGTCAGAGGCATGTCCTCCCTTTCCAGCTCAGCCTCAGCTGGACATTTTGCCCTCCCTTGCCTGGCCCCCAAGAGCAAGCAGTGCTCAGCAGATTTTCCTTCCTTGCTTTGGGGTGGGGATGGGAGCGAGGAATGGCTTTCCTGCTTAGGGGGCAGCATGCCTGATTCCGTGGACCTGCAAGGCCTCAAGTATGTACAAGAAAGAGAAATTGGTGATACAATGTCAGTCTTGCCTGGGACTGCTTGTCTTTCCTGTAATCCTTGGCATCTGAGGTCTAAGGAGTGTGTTCCACTTTTTGGGCTTGAGTCTGGATTCTACCTCCCATCTGCCTAGGGTGTTACTTGTCCTGGAGTCCTGAAAATCCAGTTGCTCTGTTCAGTGATGAGAAGACAGGCTAGACACTTAACCCTGCTGTTTACGTAAGATGGGAGAACTCAGCAGTGTCTTTCTTAGCCTTCGATTCTTTAGATTTTAGTTGGAACCTGTCCTCTGGGGTTTGGGAATATTCTAGCCACCTTTGCTAATTCCCCAGTGAAGCCCAGTGTGACACAAAGCTCTTATTTTTGCCTCGAGCATGACACATGGTACTTCTTCCTATCATGTCCCATCCGTCAAATGCCCAGTGCTGTGGGTGGGGTACATATCATGGAGATGGTTGAGAGCTGTTCACAGCAGAGGAAACTCTTGTCTGAGAGTGGTTAGGATCCATTTCTGGGCAGAGGGATGCCAGCTAGGCTTGTGTCTCACAGAGCCTTTGTTTTCTGCTTAGACATCAGCGTAGTTCCCATTCATAGTTTCTGCCAGGCCTCCCTGTCTCTCTTCTTCTCTTGGGGCAGCATTTTCTGTTCTCACTGGGTGGGTGGACAAGCCCTGTTGGGAAGGACTGGAACATGGGAGACTCATTAGGGTGGAATGGGTGGTGGTAAGACAGATATGCTTGGACACATACCTCCTGTATGTCTCATGCAGCGTGAAGGGGCCTGTCCTCATCTCCAACCGCTATCTCTGTGACACGCACACTTCTGGACTGCTAGGCAAATGGGATACTGGATGACAAGCTGGAAGGGGAGAACTAAGCCAGGTAGCACTCATGGCTAAGGGCTTCCCACCAGGAGCTATGCTTTTTGGAATAGTGCCTAATGCCATTCCTCCTCCCCCTTCCCCCCTTCTGCCATTGGCATGTTCTTAAAAGGTGACTTTGTCCATTAAACATTCCAGAGGTACTGTGCTGGGGAAGTACTACAGGGACCAGAGTTGCCATCCAGAGATGCAGAGGAATCCATAGGGCAGGATCCCTAGGGTCCCATTGATGGGCACAGTGACCTTGACCAAAGCCCTTAGCTTCTCTGTGCTCTTACCTGGAAGTACAGACCGTTCTATACCTCCTGGAGAAAAATGAGATTATCCCTATAAAATGCTCTGATTGTCTTAGAAGAAAGATGCTGTATCTATGCCAGTTGTTATTGTTACAAATAGTGACACTTGAAAATCGATAGGGTGACACTCTGAGGAGCTGCAAATACTACCTACGCACGTTTGTTTTCCATTTTATTTTCACCTTTTCCTAATGAAGGGGAGGGGCCAGTGCTGTCAGCCCCGCACACCTCACTCATGGTTGTAAGGATTAACCTCAAGGTAATGAGCACAACCAGGGCCATGAATGGGCAGAGACATTTGGCTGCCATGCTTGTTGCCCATGGCAGGCATGCTCAGAGAGTCCAGCTCATTTGACAAATGTTTACTGAATTTCAACTCTGTTAACACTCTAAGAGGATAGAAGGATACATTTGGCATACTTACTAACCCAAAATATTTAGAGTCTAGACTAGGGCATGAAGAATGTTTAGAAATAACTGTAGTACTTACAGTATTCCACACACTGAGCTGAGCGGTTTATATACATTTTCACAATGAATTTAAGTAAGTGCTGTTATGAATAAGTATAGTTACTTCCATTTTACCCAGGAGGACCCTGAGACCTAGAGAGGTCATGTACTTCCCTAGGGTCACACGGCTGGACTGTATTCGGCTTAAAACATGAGCCTAGTGTGACACAAAAGCCAAGCTCTTAACCACTGTGTTGTGCCCATGATAATAAATCCTGAGAAACAGACAGTGAGAGGCAGAAACAGAGAGAAGGAAGGAGGCAGAGGAGTGAAGGAAGGGGGGTAGGGCCGAAGGGAGGGAAGAAGGGAGCATGGGAATGGGAAGACAGGCTGAAGGGGCTTGGAGAGAGAGAGGTGGGTAGATATCTGGGTTCCTTTTGTTTTCTCTGCCTGTGAGTGATAACCAGCCTTATTCTTCACTTTTATTTCTGACCTTTCTGACCTCTTCTTTTATTTCTAGGATATGCCATAGGTCAGATTCAACCCCTAGAGCAAACCTCAGGGTCTATATCAGGTATGGGCTCTAGATGAAACTCGATTTGGGTGGCTCACCAGTCCCATGAAATGACCCTCACCAAACACTCTGTACTGAGGTGGACTCTGATTGTTCTCTGGGGAAGGTTGTTGGGGTTTTTTCCCTCCTTTCTTGATAAATACTGGGTTCTGGTGCCTCTGTAGTTGAATGGTACTCCCTTCAACCCCAGTCAGCCTCTCTTCCCGAATGGTAACCCCCACTTCACTAGGGGCTCTTTCTGGAATTATTGAGAGCTTGAATGCTATTTTCAGCATGTGGCCCTGGGCCTACGATGCTTCTCAGAAGAAATTTGTCTCCTTACTACTAGAGACAGGGCACCCAGGGTGAACCTCTGATACAAACGAGAGGTGGCCATGACAGCGCTGAACTCACCACACTGGGAGGGAGGTTTGCCTGTTGTCATCAGGCACTAGACAGGGACCCTGCCTTTGGGGAGACGGTCAAGCACAGTATTTTTAGCAAGCAATCCTTTATCATTTATTCAGCCACTTTAAAAATAGATACCACTCTTTCTTTCAAATTGGCACCATTTGTCATCCTCTGTCCTTGCTTTTCACACGCTGAATTGTTCATGAATATGTATTTACCCTCCTGGAGGCAACTCCATATATGTGTGTGTGTGTGTGTGTGTACACGTGCATGTGTCACTCAAAACGCATTCTGCCCCTTTTTGCTTTTTTGTCATAAATGATGACATAGTGGAAGGCAGGGAATGAAAAGCTGGGGCCCTTGTCTTTGAACCCCTGTCTTTGTTGGCGCAACTGGTGAGTCCTTGCACCTCTGTAACACATTCCTCCATGTCGGTGAGTTTACCGCTCCTGGTTGCCCAGAGTGTTGCCTTTTTTTTTTTTTTTTTTTTTTTAAAGAACTAAGTCATCCTTAGGCTCCCATACCATACCTCCACCCTCTTAGTCTGGCTGGTGAAATGCTTCCCCTTGGCAGTGAGATCCAGGATCCCTGAGATTTTTTGATTGGAGTACCATGGCTTAGACGTTCAAATATTCAGATTTGGTGTTGTTGGCAAAAACTACGTGAGAGAAGGAGCCGGGTTTCACCTTTTTTTCCCCAGTCAAACCTCTGCTTCTCAGCCACACTAATACCAAGCCCTAGCAGTTTTGAACAACAGAGGAGCCTAGAGCTTACCTCAAGGGTATTGTGCTGAGTTGAGCCCTCTGGAGAGAATCTTCCCTTTGTGGCTGGGCCTCTCTGCCTGATATGTCCCGTTCCTGAGCCACTGTTATGTCTTTTGACTCTCCAGAGTGGCTGAAAAGACAGGGTGACTGCCTGAGCAGACTCCTGGCTCATCCTGGAGCCTGATATGGGGCTCACTCTCATGACCCATGAGATCATGACTGAGCCGAAACCAAGAGTCTGACATTTTAGACTGAGCCACCTAGGCGCCCCTGATTTGCATTTTTGAATGATCTCTCTGGTTGCCCTGTGGGAAGGAACTCTTCCTATTTTCATAATGTAGAACCTCCTATCTTATTGCTTTGTTTTGTCTTATACCTCCCATGATAGGAAGGCCTTCTTGGTATCTCCTTCAAGTCATCCCTTCTCATAAGGATTCTGGAAGGTAGACCTCATGACAAGATTGTTGCTCTCCAGGGTGCCTGGGTGGCTCAGTGGGTTAAAGCCTCTGCCTTCGGCTCAGGTCGTGATCCCAGGGTCCTGGGATGGAGTCCCGAGTTGGGCTCTCTGCTCAGCAGGGAGCCTGCTTCTCCATCTCTCTCTGCCTGCCTCTCTGCCTACTTGTGATCTGTCAAATAAGTAAAAAAAAAAAAAAAAGAAAAAAAAGAAAAAAAAAAAAAAAAAGATTGTTGCCCTCCAGATTGGAACATGGAGTCAGAAAGCTTCACATCTCTGCATGGATGTGGGTACTTTTATCGTGAGGTTTTGACTTTCTAGGCTTAGGACCGTGGTGTCTGCTTAGTTTTCCAGTGCTGGGGTTGGCTCTGGCCCTGGTACCCTGGGACAAGATAAGTAGGGCCATCCTTTTGCCTCCACCAGCTAATAGCATACCCACTTCCTTCCCCTGAGTTGAAGGGTAGTCTTAAGAGGAAGCAGTGCAGGGTGCTGTGTTGATGTCCCACAACCCGGTGGCAGGGTTGAAATGAAGTTTTTTATGGCTCCAAGGAACTCTTGAGATGCTGGTAGTACAGTGAATTAGAACATAAGACAGGAGCTTGTGGCCAGGATTGGAATGTGGACTCTACTGCATGTTAGCTGTCTGAACTTGGGCAAATTATTAATCTCCTCAGCAGTTTCCTCCTCTGTAAAATGGGAATAATAACACTTATCTCAGGCTCGTTATTGTGGGGGATTAAATGTGTTAATACACATGAAACATTAAGAAGAACGCCTAGCAGGAATGCCTGGGTGGCTTAGTTAAGTGGCTGCCTTCCGGTCAGATGATGATTTCAGAGTCCTGGGATTGAGCCCCACATGGGGCTCCCTGCCCAGTGGGGAGTCTGCTTCTCCCTCTGCCCCTCCTCACAGCTTGTGTTTTCTCTCTCTCTCACATGAATAAAAAAATAAAATCTTAAAAAAAAAAAAAAAAAAAAGAATGCCTAGCAAGTAGTGTTCAGAGTGTTAACCTCTTTCATTATCTTCTCGTTGTTCCCCCACAAGATATCACAGAGTCAGCTCTGGATGGAGGTGTACTTCTCCGGGCAAGGCAATGGTTGCCCGGAGTCATTAGAGCTTTGCTTGCTGTACAAATACCCTTTTTAAATTTCATGTGTGTTATTTCTTCTGATTCTAAAAGTAATACACGCTCAGAATAAGCTTTCCAAACATTAAAGTAATAATATATAATGTAGAAAGTTGAAATTATATCGAAAGGATGTAACTGCCTAATGGTAGTTAATTTGCTCATGCAGCAAATATTTCTCGAGTGTCAATTATGTGCAGAGGTGTGGGCATTGTATTATCTGTAAGCTTTTTCTTGACTGGAGGGCTGGGGCATCTGGGCTGTGAAGGTCTTTGTTCTCTCCTATATAGTGTTCTGGACCTTAAGGGCTTACTCTGAGCTTTTTGGTGGCCTGTGGCCCTGACATCAGACCCAGTTCTTTCATTGTAACATCGTATGCAGGAAAGAGAACACTGTGAAACCTCTCTATCCTTTCCTTCTTACCATTTATTAATTTGTTATTGCTTTTTAGCAAATTGCTTCCAAACTGACTGACTTAAAGCAACAGTAATCATTTATTATAGTTCAGTTTTTGTGAGTCAGGAATTTGGAAGTATAGTCAAGATGTTGGCTACGACTGGGGTTGTGGGATCTGTTTCCAACTTGTATGTCTCACAAGCTGATGCGGGCTGTTGGTGAGAGGCCTCAGTTCCTCTTTAAGTGAGCCTCTCCATAGGGCCATTCAGGTATCCCTGTGGCTCCCTTCAGAGGGAGCAGTGTAAGAAGAGCATAAGTGTCAATGCCTTTTATGACATAGCCTCAGAAGTCAATACCATCACCTCTTCTGTATTATTTTGGTCACATGATTCAGTGTGAGAGGGAACGATACAAAGGCATACCAGAAGGCAAGGCATTGGTGGCCATTGTGGAAACGAGCAACCATACCCTGTATCCAAAGACCTTTTCCTAGGCACTGTGGGAGGGGACCCCAGGCATCCAGGGCCTGGCCCAGTCCCTGTGGAGATAGTCATCTCTGAGGTAGGCAGTGCTCATTGTGGCTTGCAGAGCCTATATCCCTCCCCCATGCTCTGGCCTCAGAGTTCTGAGCTGCCCCTCTGCTGAAGTAGTGGCATGTCAGAAGGACAGTGGTTTCATTTTTCAGGCTTTGGCCATGATGGTAGATGGAATGATAAAAGACTCTGTACTCCTCAGTCTGCCAGTGGCTTGGGCATCCGGACTCTGGATTTCTCGAAGTAGACTAACTGGCCTCTTTCTACAAGCTTCTTGTTTTTTTGGGGGGGGGGGGGGGGGCAGTTTTGCTATTTTGAAATCCGGTCATTTCAAGATGAGGATGGATGATATTATACTTATAAAAGTTCGTTTTCGTTCCATATAGTTTCATGCGTTCTATACAGAAAAATCTCACAAGGTGGTAGAGTTATGAGCTGGTTGGCAAAATAACTTCCCAGGTAAGAGGCTCACCTCCAGACAGACAGCTTGACAGTCTTTATATGGAGCAAGTTACTTAACCTATCTGAGGCTCCGTTTCCTCAACTTGAAAAGGGAGAAGACAGTGCTTCATAGACTGACTGTGAGGATTAAATGAGATAATGTATGTATAGTGTAACTAAATAAACTGATAGCCCAGAGCACAGCACATGGCAAAGAAATAAGAGCTGTCACTAAAAACATTATTAATGTCTGTTTAATCACCATCACCATATTCATTGACCCTCAGTAGGATGGAGAGAAGGGCCGTGACTTAACAAACAAAGCAGAGGCAATCTGGGCCTGAGAACAAGGTCTCCTTCCATCTTCTTGCTTCTATACTTCCCATCTTGAATGTTCTTCCATGTGATGCCTGAACCGCAAATAGAAGTTTGGGCAACTCCCAATTATCCCTAGTGTGAATAATTCACTCTGAGATAATCTGTGCGACTGGCTAGCTTCCCAAATCAGCTGAGTGGATTATTCTCCTCTTTCAATTATTCAACAGTACAAGTAATTGGGAGCGTTAGCATATGAAGACTGTGAGGTCATCTCCTGTTGTTCTCAGTTGCTCAGCCCTGCCAGGGGTGATGTTTCAGAGGAGCGTGGAAGCTGTAGAGCAGGGCCCAAGGGGCAAGGACAGAGGTGGTGACAGGCATGAGGGTGAAGGACAACAGCCCTAGAATGACCTGGTGGGCGAGATGAAGCTGCCAACTACGGAGCAGGAGAGCCAGACAGAACGGTTTACAAGGGCTACCTTCTCTCTCCCTGGGCCAGAGGAGGGGCCCTATTGGAGGCAGGGGTGTGCTTCCTTCTGGAGCTCTTGGATTTAAAGTTGACTCTGGAAAGTTAGATGTTACTGGAGTCTCTTAAAATAGGATTGGCCACCCTCCTCCCTTCTATTTGCTGTTCTCTTTGGCTTTGGGGTATGGCACTAGGAGACTCGAGGAGCCTCTCCTTTCTGTGAATAGGGTCTGTACATATAAATAACATATAGTGATGATGCATTCCTGTACAAAGTAAATGAGTAAAGATTTATGTGTACATTTGTAGTACATGTGTATTTTTAAATATATAATGCAAAAACCGGCTCTGAGGGTGGGAGGAATGAGGTTATGATAAAAGGATTTTTCCTTTGTGTTCTGCACTCTCTATACTATGTGCATTTTTTTAAACCATGAGCTTACATTTGTTTCTAATTAATGATATAATGAAAGTAAGACATAGAAGAGGAGCTGCTGTTGGGTTTTGCAGCAGTAGCCCTTTGAGCCATCATTGTAACCTTGAATTGGCTTGAGTTTGGGGTGGACCCAGCGCCTTGAGCAAGGTGGCGGTGGAGGCATTGTGCGTGAATACAATGACCCAGGCTCTCTCAGAGTCTTGTTCTCCTTGTGGGACTGAACAAGCACGTGTCTGCCCCTAGTCGTCAGTGCCTTGTCCCCGAGACAGTCATCCTCCTTCCTGTTCTTATTATCCCTTTCTCTTCTTCCCTGAGGACCCAGAAACCATTTGCCCTGGATCTACTGGACTCAGGGTTACTCTGAAGTTATTAGCGCAGTCTCCTCTTTGCCTCTGGGCAGGAGAATAAACTTCTTGATTCATACACTATTTTGATGTATGTGCATTGTCCCAAGTTCAGTAGTTTGGAAGAGAGAAGAAGGTTAGTTTCCTTTGGAACTGTTTCTCTAGATTAAAAAATTTTTTTTCATTTAGTTTGTAGCTCAAGAAAAGTTGTTTGAGGGGCACCTGGGTGGGCTCAGTTGGTTAAGCGTCTGCCTTTGGCTCAGGTCATGATCCCAGAGTCCTGGGATCGAGTTCCGCATTGGGCTTCCTCCTCGGTGGGGAGCCTGCTTCTCCCTCTCCCTCTGCTGCTCCCCCTGCTTGTACTTGCTCTCTCTCTCTCTGTCAGATAAATAAGTAAAACCATTAAAATACAAAAAAAAAAAAAAAAAAAAAAAGAGAGAGAGAAAGAGAAAAGAAAAGTCGTTTGAGCTCAATTTGGGGTTTATAGTTACTGAGGTTAACTCCAGGTTTTGGCTGATGATTGGTTCCAGTGTGTGCTTAGGAAGGTCAGGGGCAAAGTGAGAGGTGGGAACTTTTTTGTCTCTAGGGTTCTCAACAGCAGCAATAAATTGTGATGTGTGTGGAGCAGGAGCAGAGCCAGCTCAAAGAGCTCTGGGCCAGAGGGCCCATCCATGGGCAGGCTGCTTTTCAGCCTGGTGGAGGTTCTTACATCTGGGCCCAGCATGGCTGCACTGAACCAGACCTTCAAAAGTGCCTCTGGAGTAACAAGCATAGCTAGAGCATTTAGCTACTCCACATGGGAGCCAAGCTTCATTTTCCTCCATTTCTAGAAAAGGCCTCAGTGGCAGAAGGAACTTGGTAGCCACATGTTGGCCAGCATCACTGATAAGGGTAGGCCCCAGGTCAGTGGTGAAGTTGATAGAATCACATGAATGTACAGAGTTTGAGAGCTGAAGCCTAGACATGACTGCTGCGTCTGGTTCCTGAGGGTCCCTATGATCTCTTTTCCTTAGCTGGTCTTGGAACAAGGAGACCTCCTGGGTAAGTTTCAGCTCTGTGTGGCCTGGCAGAGGTCTGAGTTTCCAGAGTCCCTTGAGAAGGGAAGCTGCTTTGATAAAAAGCCAGAGAGACAACTGGGGTGTTCGCTGGAATCTAACTAAGGAGGGAGTTTGAGGAGTGTGCAGGAGTGAGTCCTGCAGGTGAGGGAAGCCAGGGACCTCTCTTCCTTCAGGCCACATTAGGGAGAGAGCCCCACTGTAAGCCCTTTGTGCTAGGCGCTGAGCAAGTGGTGGCTTTGGTGGCAGTGGGGATGTGGTAGGTTTTCTATTTCCGTACTCAAATAAATACCTGATTCCCTTCTGCAGGAGGTAAGAGTATCTTGGAATAGAGAAACCACCCTCTGGAATCATTGGTGTGAATGGGAGTGGCACTGGGCTGAGCCTTATTCCCATCCTTGGGTCCCTACTAAAGGTGCTGAGCTGAGATTTCCCGGTTGAGAGGAGTTTATTCTCTTCGGTTTGTGCTATGAGAAGAAAAGATTCAAGTTAGCAGGTGCAAAAGGCTTCCAAGGAGTTGGCTACCCGGGAACTTGATGCTTTGGCACTATGTGAGTTTCCTAAATATGGAGCTCTCTGGTGTCCACATGGCCCTGTGCTTGGTTAGGTCTTGGGGAGAGTCTGCAAAGATGGACTGCTGTTAAAGGGACAAGGAGCAGGGCCTTGAGAACATTCACAGTTGATAGGGTCAGACTGGATCTCTGCAGAGCCCTGGTCAGATGGTGACGGACCTGGCCTGCCTCCCATTCAAGCCCTTAATAACCAGTTATTACTGAGCATTATGGCTTGAGGTGGTATAAAACAGGGTGGTGAGCTGTGCAGGCTCCTGCTTGAAGTCGTTTTTGGCCCCTTAACTCATTCTTCTATCCTCCACCTTTGGAAAATACTTCCTTTCTTTTGGGACTCTCTTCAGCCGAACCATGTAGTCAGGTAAGGGTGTTCATTTTTCTTTGCCACCTTTTTCATTCCTGGTTGAGGCTGTATGACCTCATCCAGCCACTTGTTGTGCCTCTGCCATCTGTGCAGTGATTGGTCCAGGAGCAGGCATGTGATGCAAGAAAAGCCAATGGAAGTCCTGCCCTGAAAGTCTGAATTACTTGAGGGGGAGAATGCTTAAGCTGGGATTGATGTATTTAGGAGCTGCCAGTGGATACCAGGCTCATCTAGAGATGGAAGCAGAGCCTAGAAATGCAGCCTGGGAGAAGACCCTTGCATATTGTTTGAGCCTGTGGTCCCAGTTGGCTTTGACTTTTGTCATCCTTCTTCATGATGGAACCCAACAAACCTGTCTTTTTCACTTAAATAACTCGGAATTCCATTTTAGTTCCTTAAGAATAAAGTCCTAACTAATACAAAGCAGCTTCCAGCTGATCAGACTGTTTGCTTCCAAATAGCTTAAGTCATGTCTAGGGAAGCTTCTCTTCCATGGTGGAACCCTGTGCCCCACACTGTGCTTCACACACATTGGGGCTCTGTTTCTTAGGAGGGCACGTGCACCCTCATCCTCTGCCCCAGCCTTTGGGAAGAGAGTGTGGAGTCCTGAGCCTGGGTTTCCCAGCTTGCCTCTTGGTGTCAGCAAATCTTGTCTTGGATGCCTGCATTTTTCATCTCCTTCCTCCGCCCGTGCAGAGAAAAATACGGTCAGTCTTGCTTTCGCAGGGGCCTTGACAAATATGCCACTGGTGGGGAGTTTATCGGTGTACGACAGGTGGCCATCTTCCAGACGGAGACGGGATCATACTTGCACGGCACAGCACGGTTCACAGCTGCGGGCCTGACCATCTCTCTTTGAAATCGCTCCTCTAGTGCCCAACTTGAGTTGGTGATGACTGTATTTGTGCCTGCAACATCAGGGCAGTATTAGACATTCCTTGCCCACTGCTTTTTTCCCAGACTGCTTGTGCCAGCTGCAGGGCCCTTGTGAGGCTGTTAGGTGTCTCTCTGTGGCAGATTCATTGTTCCATATTTTTATTTAATTACTTACTTTTACATCTCTTAGAATAAATCTAATTATCCATCTGTTATGCTACATTATGTCACTGCGGTTCATGCAATAATTTCTCATTGTATGATATTTGTCAACTTGACCTTGCCCTCTTCCAGTGTTTGTGTTCCTCTCTGTGGCTCTGTGCCATTTCCTCAGTGGATTCCCAGCATGTCAGTCTATCAGGGCCCCCAGGCAGAGCTGACTGCAAATGGCTTTTAGGTGGAGTAAAGGTTGGTGTTCCTTGGCATAGTGCAGAAGAGGAGAATGGCCAAGGACCCATCTCCGATACTATGCTGACCTGACTGAGGTCTGGAAAGTTGGATTGGTGTTAGATTTCCAGAAAAGAAAGCAGGATTTCTAGCTTAGGGTTTCTGAGCTTTCACCAGAGGGCTGTTGTAAAGGAGAACAGCCAGGAAAGGTCAGGCTGAAAGGAGATGACCACCTGTAGATAGGTCTGGGACAGTCCCACCATGGCTGTCAGGTGGTGCCTAACATTAGGAATGAGTTAGGGCTGATCTTAGACATTGCAGAGGTAAATGTTACCTACTAGAGGTTGATTTCGGAAACCATGTAGAGGATCCCAGCTTCCAAATCCTTCCCCCCCCCCCCCGTTACTGCCTAAAATTCTATTATTACCATTAGATATTAATTTCTTGGGTTTTTTTTTTTAATACATCTCTTTGTGGGCAAATGTAGATACTCCCCATAGGGTTACCCCCAGGGGTCACTGAACAGCTCTGCTGTATTCCTTTTCAAAAGCAGGCAGGGGATGTGTGGTAGTGGACACACATGAGGGAGTTGTTGAGGGAATCAAACTAGAGGGGGTGGGAAAGAGAATGCAAAACTTAGAACATTGGCTGGTGTCTGCCCTCTCTGGGCTCTTGGAGTAAGATGCTCAGAAAGGGAGAAAGATCATATGCCCTACCCACCCCCACCCCCAGGTGTGGGGCTGGGCAGTCTCAGCTGGGGAGGGGCACTGAGCCAGCCTTGTCCCTTCAGGCAACTCCTGCCTAGTATGGGCTTTAGGCTAGACCATGGAAAGTGAGGTTACTGGTGAAGAGACAACAAGGCACAATCTATGTCCTTGAGAGAGTTGACAGTTTAGCAGGGAAAACAGACTCACCAAATCTGTTGAGTGTGATGAAGAAGAAAGAGGGCCTCAGGAATGCATAGCTGGGGCCTTAGGCAGGTCAGGTGGTGAATGAAGGCTTCTCAGAGGCAATGTTTGGAGTGAGACTTGAAGGTGTAGGCTAGCCTGATGAAGATAGGGACAGAAATGAGGAGGGTAGGGAAAGGGCACTCCAGGCAGAAGCAATAGAGAGCACAGCACATCTGAGTGGAGGAATTCATTTGGAAAGAGGAGGCCCACTTTTGGTCCTGATATAGGGTTAGTTCCAGCAGATTCTTGGGTGGAAGCATTGAGGCAGCTACTGTTACTGCTTGCAAAGCATGTACCCACCAAGGGCAAAAGGAGGGCCCATATGTGGCCCGTAGGCTTTCTTGGGTTGGAGGCCCTTGGGTCAGAGGCTCTGTGTTCTGCTACCTCCCATACCTAGGGCAGGGTCTGCTACACTCCTCCTTCCCACCGCCCCTGCCTTCAACCCTGCCTCTGGCTCAAGCCCACATTAAAGGCCTTCCAACTTGGATGTGGGCCCAGGTTGGAGCTCATTACAGTCCTGTGGCCAGGCCCTCCATTTTCTCTTCCAGGTTAAGACTTGGCAGGCATCAAAGACTGCCAGGAACACCCCACAGGCCTTCTTCCTTAATGATCTCTCTCCGTTCCTCGGTCTGCACGGCCTCCCTAGCCAAGCTTTGCTCACCAGAGCCTCTGGTGACTTTTCGCAAGCTTTTCTTCATTCCAACAAACAGAATTCAGTGACTAATTGCTGGTATTTTTTTTTTTCCCCTCAAGACTCTATTTATATAGGCTGTCATGTTGGGGGTGGGGAAGAGCAGGCTTTAGTCTTGGGAGGACTGCTGTTTCCTGCTACTGCCATCATTAGACAGAGGCCCATGTGGCATTGATGTCCACATTTTGTCTTTATTCTTGTATTTTTTTTTGTCATTTCGACATTTGGTTCTTTGAACATCTAACATCCCTTTTATGCTTCTCATCTCCCACAGAAGATTGTTGTATTTTGTCCCCCACCGAAGCTGAGTTTTCCTTTTGTCAGATTTCTCACTTTCTTCTTTAATGTATTTTGATCAGTGCGGCCATGTAGGTCTGGGTTTTATTGGGAGCTTTTCATCTTGGCAGTGGCCCTCAAGGGCTTGGGTCTTCTTGCAAAAGCCCAGCTCTGCTTCAGGCCCCTGAAGCAGGCCTTTCCTGGCCACGGCTACAGAGAGCCCAGCCTGTCACCTGTCCAGGGACATGCTGTAGCCAACAATTCTCAAACTTAAGCATGCATGAGAAGCAACAGGATTTAACCGGGATCTGTTAAAATACAGATTTCCAGGCCCCTCACCTAAAGCTACTCATTCAGTAGGTCTGGGTTGGGGCCAGAGAATTTTTATTGCACGTTATTTCCCAGGTGATGCTGGTACTGCTGCTCCAGAGACCACATTGCAAAACAAACAAACAAACAAAAAAAACCACTGTTTTAGTGTAACTGTTCTTTTATCTTGTGCCAGAGTGTCGAAGGCCCTAGAGAGGGGAGAATAGCTGAGGACCAGGTTCCCTTTTCCCCGTACTGGGCCCAGCTCTCCAAAATTAGATGATGACAGCTGTTGGTAGTGGCATCGTGATATTTAAACATTTTTACAGTGATTTCACTTGTCCTAAGTCATTTGATACAGCAGATCCTTTGGTTAACTAATGAGTTTTTTCAGTTGAGAAGGTCAGATAAGAGCTCCTTCTTGGCCTTCCAGCTAAGAGTTTGTGTTGTTCCCCCAGTTGAATCCAGGTCTCTTAGCTCCTATTCTTGAGCTTTCGGTACCCTGCCACTTACTACATCACTATGTGACCTTGGGAAAAAAGTACTTAACTCTCTGTGACTTAGTTTATTGATTAGTAAAATGGGGGTAAAAATACCTGTCTCATAGAGTTGTCATGAGGATTGTGTGACTTAACTTTTTTTTTTTTTATTAGAAAGATTGTAACTCTTTCTATGGGGGAGGGAGGGGGAAAGGGAGATGCAAACTCCCTGCTGGGCGTGGAGCCCAACTCCGGTCTTGATCCCAGGATCTCTGGATGGTGATGTGAGCCGAAGGCAGATGCTTAACAGACTGAGCTACCCAGGAGCCACTTGACTTAACATTTGAAAAATATATGACAGCTATGAAAGGACAGCACTCCAGAATTCATTCTCCTCTTGACTGTGAGGGACTGCCCTTAGTTTGGCGTTTCTGTTATTACAGGAGCCGCAGGAGAATGTCCCACCACTCACCAGGCAGTATTCCTGGCCGTTAGGACAGGGCTCCATCACTTTGGAAGGGCCCTTCTCTCCATGGCCTGCTGTGAGGGAACTGGAGCATAGCAAGCCGGTGGATGGCTTTTGCCTCCAGGAGTTGAAGATGAGGCTGTCACTGATAGGCTGGGTTGGTGTGAGAAGTTTAAGACCAAAGGGGAGCCCCTAGGAGAGCAGCCCGCATCACCTCATGCCCTCCTGGGGGGCTGCTGTCATTGAGGCCCTGCTGCCATAGAGGCCCTGCAGCACTCAGCGTTGAAATAGCCCTTGGAGCTTCATTTAGAGGGAAGAGAAGTCAGGCCTGCCCTTTTGGGGTTTTCTCTCTTCCTGCTTCTCTTCTACCTTCTGATGGGGGCATTCATAGAAGTAGCTGTGGTTTTACATAAAAGGCTGGCCCTGGTAATGTTATTATTGAACCTATTGAGCTTAATGTCTCAGGAACGGTTATATTCAATATTTCATTTAATCCTTACAACAGTCATCTGAAATTATCTTCATTTTACAGATGGAGGAGGCTTGGGCAAAGACAGGTTAATTAGGCTGGTCTAGCTCCAGAAGCCATGGTCTTTACCAGTGCGATGCTGCCTCCTGGGACCCTGCCCTGATACTTCCCTCCGTGGTGCCCTTGTTTCCCTCCCATGGATTCCTGGCCTTATCCTGTTCCCAGGATCTTTTGCCCCTCAGCTCGCTCCCTAGAGTCCAGGCCTGTGCAAAGTCTTTATTTACCTTTGTACCTTCCATAGAACTTGACACACAGCCTTATACAGAGGTTGACCATATGTTCCATTTATACTTTTTGTCCTAGTGCAGTAATTAATAGTACCTCCTTTCACTCTTTTTAAAGTGTCTTGTTTAGACAATAAATTATGTGGTCACTCTACTTACACATGACTGATTCTCCCAATCCAGGGACAGTGCATTTTAATAGAGGAACCTGAAAGACAGAATTATCGTTAAGACTCAAAGAAATAAATCGCAGATGGTAAAAATTTAAGCACTTTTACAGCCCAGTGGGCAAGAGGATTTAGACAGAGTTTCTGCTCAGCACCCCACAAACCTACCACATAGAACTATTTCCAAGTCCAAACTTGAGGCCTGTGAAGGTCACCAGGCTGGTCTCAGATTTCACAGGGCCAGAGTCCAACTGGGTAGCTTCGTGGAAGTGTCTGACAAGCAAGGCCAGAAAACAGGAAGGAGTGCCAAAAGCATTTGCTTTTCCACCTCTTTTGGGCAGAAGGCAGCCTTGCCTAGAAGCTGAGTATCCTCAGCACCTGAGGCTTCTTGCAGGAGACAGCCACAAGCGGTGGGGGGCTGGCCCTTTCCAGTGCTGAACTCAAGCTTAGTGGGAGCCTAGATTTTGGGTCCCGGTGCTGAGGGTTCTGTTTACCACAGGCTCTACACCATACCGTAGACATGGAACCACAGCCACCCCTCAGCCTTGGTGTGTGCAAATCACATTCTAGGCTGTGTCCTTGGCCCATTTGTAGGCAGCTGGAAACTGCTGTGCATATGTTGGTTCACACTTGAACTGGTTTAATGTTTTTTCTTTTAAGCTGCAATCTAAAATTCAGCCAGACAGACTTTAACGAGCACTAAATCGTCAAGCCTTTTGTTTCCCTTGCTATTCAAGCCATAGAGATTTTGTATTTGATTCAGCAACAATTGCTGTATCTTAAACAAACCATTTACATTTTGACATTAACTGTTTTATGAGCATAACTTTTTTGTTGGCATCAGAATGGTTCCATCAGAAGGCCTTTTAACGATTTATTAGAAAAAGAGTTTAAAGGGTCTGTGGAAGGTGATTCTTAACATTTTCTTGGGGGACAGGAAAGACTTTCATCTGAATTCATGCGGGTAATACATACAGACGTGTAACCTTTTTCCTCCTATCTTAGTGACTTTTGATCTCAGGTCATTCTTCTAGGCCACCTTCCTGGTCAAGCCGTCCATTTTTCAGATTACACCTAGCACTGGACTCTTGCACGGGGACTTGTCTAATAAAGTACCTCTCCGCGTGTCCTTGTTGGCTGCTAATTTTGTTTACTAGAGGCAGAGACTGTTTTCATTCTTTGCTCTGGCTCCAAGCTGCTTAGCTGAGGACCCTGTGCACGTGGGCCCAATCAGGATTGGTCAACCAGCCGCTGGGATGAAGAGCCTCAGTCAGACAAATTGCATGCTTACAATGGAAGCATCCATCATTCTGTCTGCAGAAGCTGAGAGTAACTGGAGCTTTTCTCTAGTTCTTATACCGTCACAGAATAGGAAGTCTTCTCTTTCCTCCCAGGCCCCCATTCCAGTGCCTGGTGACTCAGGCCTAAGGGCCTCAGGCAAGGCAGGCCTTCTAGTTCGGTTCCTACATTAGGGGAAGCTCTGTGTCCTTCTTCACCTGGAGACTTAAGCCTGACTAGGGAGTCAGGAGACCCACTCCACCCAGTTTTCTCCTCTGTTACAGTGTGACAGAAGTAGCTAGGGGCAGGAAACCCAGCTTACTTGAGCCAGGGGAAGAACCACACAAACCTTTACTAGCTGGGGAGGCCCTGTTGATCCACCCCCACAGAGAACCAGGAACCTGGGTACTGCAATTCCTTCTCAGAGCTATAACTAATTGTTCATAAAGATCTTTCCAAATACCAATGATCCAAAATATTTGAATGGTTTACCATATTGTTCACCATATTTAAACTGTCAGAAACCTTAAATATCTGAGCAGAACCTCAGCAAACAAAGGATATTTTGGGGACTTGTTATGTATGTTGCACAGCAGAGAGATTTGTAGTCTATATGACTTCCAGATCCTGTAAACGAAGCATTTCAGTGTTGTCATTTTCAGCTATAGACCATCCCACGATTGTTGCTTTTTCTTTTGCTATTAAGAGATGGCTCTGTAAGTCAATTATTTCTCAATAAAACTGGGAGCAGGGAGAAGTATGGCTCATTCATTAACATTTCTGCAGTTTGTGGCAAAAGCCAAACAGGCCCCACTTGATTCCATTGTTTCTGATAAAGGGGAGGAGGACGTTGGAGGGAAAGGTGAGTGATTGCCCAGCACACACCTCTGAGCCCTTGAGAGCAAGATCTGGGTAAATAAGGGAATTCCTTCCTGAGCCACCAAGGGCCTATCGAGAAGGTGTATAGCCTTCAGTTGGGAACAAAGATTGGCTAGGTGATTTCCCTGCAGCCCTCTCATCCTGTGGATCTGGCCTGCTGTGGTCCCCCTCAACATCTTGGGTGACAGAGATAAACCACCAGCTGGTATAGATGACCTCAAGTAACATCCTCTCTGTGTTCTCTAATAAACTTGATAAATCTGACTGTGTGAAAAATCTCCCACATGCTTTAGTCTAAATTTTCTTCTGCTTAACCTTGTTACTCCTACCTTGCCTCCCTTAGACTGCCTGAGACAATTACTGGGAGGCATTTGTTGAATAATTATAGGCCACAGATAATTTCTCTTTAGCTCTCAGTCTTACATGTTACCCACCCTGTGGCCTCCCTTTAGCCAGCTCTAATTAGCTTCTTTGATCCCTTCCTCCCAATTTCTCCCTCTAGCTTGTTAATTACCTTTCTCCCCCATGAATTCTTTCTACCCTGCCTTTGTCCATGTAGCCAGAGGAGCTGAGAATGACAACCTAGGGCCATTCAGTGGGAGGTGGTACTTATTTGTCCCCAACCACAGGTAGCCCCTCCTACTTCTGAGAAGCCTGAAAACCCAGGCTCTCCTTAGCAGAAAAGTAAAAATAGTGATTTTCTTTTTTTTTTTTTTTAATTTATTTATTTGTCAGAGAGAGGGAGAGAGAGCGAGCAAGCACAGGCAGACAGAGTGGCAGGCAGAGGCAGAGGGAGAAGCAGACTCCCTGCTGAGCAAGGAGCCCGATGTGGGACTCAATCCCAGGACACTGGGATCATGACCTGAGCTGAAGGCAGCTGCTTAACCAACTGAGCCACCCAGGCATCCCAAAAATATTGATTTTCATTAAATAATATAAATACTTTACGATAAAACAACTATGAATAGAATGCTTAGTATTTGCCAAGAGTTGTGCTAATCTTCTTATATATTATCATATTTCATCCCCACAACAGTCCCAAAGGATAAATACTACTAAGCCCTATTTACAGATGCAGAAACCAAAGTCCATCATCACTAGCCATCAGGGAGATTCAAATTAAAACCACATTGAGATACCACCTCACACCAGTTAGAATGGCCAAAATTAGCAAGACAGGAAACAACGTGTGTTGGAGAGGATGTGAAGAAAGGGGAACCCTCTTACACTGTTGGTGGGAATGCAAGTTGGTGCAGCCACTCTGGAGAACAGTGTGGAGATTCCTCAAGAAATTAAAAATAGGGCTTCCCTATGATCCTGCAATTGCACTACTGGGTATTTACCCCAAAGATACAGATGTGGTGAAAAGAAGGGCTATCTGTACCCCAATGTTTATAGCAGCAATGGCCACGTTCGCCAAACTGTGGAAAGAACCAAGATGCCCTTCCACGGACGAATGGATAAGGAAGATGTCCATATACACTATGGAGTATTATGCCTCCATCAGAAAGGATGAATACCCAACTTTTGTAGCAACATGGACGGGACTGGAAGAGATTATGCTGAGTGAAATAAGTCAAGCAGAGAGAGTCAATTATCATATGGTTTCACTTATTTGCGGAGCATAACAAATAACACAGAGGACATGGGGAGATGGAGAGGAGAAGGGA
>PISX010024388.1:0-27874 GCA_004024625.1 Mellivora capensis
GTACAGATGGCCCTTCTTTTCACTACATCTGTATCTTTGGGGTAAATACCCAGTAGCGCAATTGCAGGGTCATAGGGAAGCTCTATTTTTAACTTCTTGAGGAACCTCCACACTGTTCTCCAGAGTGGCTGCACCAACTTGCATTCCCACCAACAGTGTAGGAGGGTTCCCCTTTCTTTGGAGGGATTTCTAATGGCTACAATCCACTGTAGTTTTCTTGAGCCTGGGAACGTTACCTTATGTGTCTTGATTCCCTCAAGAACTTGGGGAACTTAGAAACAGATATCCCCTGAAGTTTCATGAAGCTTAAACTTTGGGGATATTTACTTTCATATGCTCCATTGAACACTAGGGAGCTGTGGAATGTTCTAGTTAGGTAAGGAAATCAGATGCATTTCTATGTAAGCAATTCTGATAAACTGCCTAAAGGGAGCTCGAAGGAAAAGTACTAAATCTGTAAACCTCAGTACCTTGTTATGCTTGCTTTTCTCATTCCAAATAAATACTCACTTCTGCATCTAAGGTTGTATTTGTAATTGCGTTTTTGTAAAAGTGGTCTCCCAAATGATGTTAGATTTGATACCAACGAACCTGGATACACTTCTGTAAATAGCACAGGTGCTCAATAAACATTTCAACTAAATTATCAGAAAAAAACATCCCCACTTCTGTAAAATAGAATTAATAATACTGATCAGCCAACAGAATTGGAAAGGGATAATATTGGGAAGATTCTTATACAATAATTCCTTCTACAGCACCTTTAATCTTTTTAAAAGCTACTTTTACATATATAGTCATAACATTTACATGTTAGCACTTTCAAAATCCAAAGAGGTCTTCAAACATTTCCTTTTGTAAATGACTGAACAGTCAGTCCCAAAGCGGTTAAGGAATTCAAGGATACACAGCTGGCAGCAGATCGATGGAGGGAAGAGGGAAGGGGGCAGGCACAGGTCTACTGATCTGGGGGCAGGTCAGGGGTGGGGGTGTTGGTGGGATTTCTATACACTGCCCTAAATCAAAGTCTTCTAATTTTTTTTCTTACTGATAACTACAACAAAAGATAGTTTTGCCCCGTTTTTATAACTTCTACAGTCACACTGCAATTTTAGTAGGCAATGAACTACTGTACTAAGCTAGCCTTGTACACATTAACAAGCTCTACTCAAAACTCTTAAGTCTGTGACCATGTGTCTGTATGAGAAGAATAAAGCGAAGAAATATAAGGCAAGAGTTGGGGTTGGGCTGGGCTGGAGTCAGAGAACTATTTCTTAGGAGTGGGAAAATCTCTTCCAGGCAGTATGTGCTCTTAGGAACACTTGATGCCTACAGACTTTTGCAGTGACTGCACTCTGTCACCATTTCACAGTGACTCCAAGCTGAAACCAAATCCACTGCTAGTTCGCCACTCACCAATCTGGAGCCAAGCCTAGAAATAGTTCACTGCTTCTTAATGGCATTTGGGGTGGGAGCAAATGTTCTACACTGTGGCGCCTGTTGGCTCTAATCAGATAAATTAAGGAGTTGAGCATGTTTCCACCATTTGGTTTAGTTTTATTTTAGTCCCCAAGTCCCTTTGCTCCCATTTTAAGGCCCTGTCTCACTGGTGAAGCCCAAGCTGCCATTTCACTGAGAGAAACTTCCTCAAGTGGAAACACCACATACCATACCCGCCCAGCAAACCAGTTGACCAACTGTCCCATAACATTGCAGAGGCCGTCTCCTCGTCGTGACGGGCTTAAAATCCTCTCCCTTCAAAAATAAATTCATGAAGTCTTTCAGAGAGTCCACTAGGTGATTTTGTAGAGTTAAAAGGATCTTTTTCAAGATCAGGATTGAAAACTGAGCACATAGACTCTGTTTCTAGAGACAGCCTAGGGTGTAGACTTAGAGAGTAAGACTTCATCGCGTCTTTGAAGAGAGCTAGTACTCAAATCACAAATTTTCTTCCACCGCAGTAGTAATTGAATCATAACCTTGCTGATATTCTACTGTTTTTTGACCTACAAAACCAGTTTCCTAGATTTCACATAAATATTTACTTATATCTCCAGCTAATTGGTTCAGCTCTCTCCTTTTACTCCTCTGTGTAGATATCTCTTGGAATTCCTAACAGCAAAAGAAATTCTGTAGCCACAATAACCTGCAAATGGCATTGTTCTGGCATCAGTAAGACTCTTCTCCTATAGTACAGTGACAGGAAACGGCTCCTCTCTTCAAGTGCATATATTACCCACAACAACATAAATGACATATAGGCAGATGAATAAGGAGTAAAAGGAGGCAATTCCAATTACTGTTGGCTTTCTCCTCCCCACTTCCTGTCTGCCTGACTAGCTGTAAATTGCAAATGAGTGATGTTGACTAGAGAAAATCCACCCAAGGTTTTTCACCAATGATATGTCCATCTTTTATTGTGTAGATGAGAAGTTTGCATTGGAATAGCGTTTCCGTTTCTGGCAGGAGATTTGAACCCTGGTTCTTACGCTTATAAATTGTGTGACTCGGGGCAAATTACTTAGCATTTCTGGGACTTCGATTCCCCTAAGGTAAAATGGAGCCCGTGATCCTGCTCTGCACTTACTACAGAGTGGTTGTGAGGGTTCCATAGGATAACATACATAAAATACAAAAAAAAAAAAAAAAAAAAAAAAAAAATCTAGCAAGACACCTGACTCCCAGGTGCCTAAGTAAGGACTCAGTAAATTATACTCTTTTTTTTTTTTTTTTTTTTTTTGACAGCAGGGTGTTACAGATGTAACCAGTTATTTATCACTTCTAGAAGAAAGGAGGAAGAAGAAGAGCTGGGCTGGGACGTGCTTGTTCTTTTATGCGGTACTACCCTGCAGTTTGCTCCTTTACCTCCCCCCGCCCCAACGTTCTCACTTTCCTTGGAGTCCTAGCAAGAAATCGCCAATCCCTGCTGCTAGAGCAGTTTCCTGAGCCTTTGAATTCAAAGTGTTTGAGACCAAATATAAAATGTGACAACCACTGGGGCGCCTGGGTGGCTCAGTGGGTTAAAGCCTCTGCCTTCAGCTCAGGTCATGATCCCAGGGTCCTGGGATTGAGCCCCACATCAGGCTCTCTGCTCAGCAGGGAGCCTGCTTCTGCCTCTCTCTGCCTGCCTCTCTGCCTACTTGTGATCTCTATCAAATAAATAAATAAAATCTTGAAAAAAAAAATGTGACAACCAATGAAAAGGATAATTTGAGTATTAACTTTACCTGGAAATCTCCAAAAATGGCTTCCCAAGAAGGCATTAGGTGACCTTCTGAGCTGTGGAAGGTGTTTTCTATCTTGATTAAAGTGGTAGCAAAAATTCGTTTTGTACTTTATATAAGTTACACCTCACTAAAAAAGAAAATTAGAAAACCAACTTTTCTTATTACAAACCTATCTTCTCCCTTTTTAATCACTGAAGAAATGGATTTGTTTTAGGAACTCTAGATTCTAAGTCTTGTTG
Organism: Mellivora capensis; assembly: GCA_004024625.1. Taxonomy (NCBI): domain Eukaryota; kingdom Metazoa; phylum Chordata; class Mammalia; order Carnivora; family Mustelidae; genus Mellivora; species Mellivora capensis. The sequence continues at coordinate 3,467 of PISX010024388.1, forward strand.
CTGTTTATTAATGTAGTAAATATTTTTAAGTGAATTGAACACAGATTTCAAAGATTAATAAAGACTTCGTTGGGATGAAAATGGGGCAGGCCCCAAGAAAACAGGGCTTCTCAGCTCTTCTATTTAGATATAAAACTATCTAGTAGAGAAAATGGGAATTTTGAAGGTGAATGCAGTGGATATAGTAATTACACTCTGCTGGTCATTTTCACCCAGGACTCTCACCAGCCCCTGTCCAATGTAAAGGTAAACACATTCAGTTTTCATCCTTAGGACTTAGCCCAGTGGCAGGTATATAGGGTCTCAAGAAGTTGGATGAACACACATTTTGGGAGTGTCCTGATATATGCCTATTGTATCTGGCTTAATTTTTAAAAAAATATTTTATTCATTTATTCACTTATTCATTTATTTGAGAGAGAGAGAGAGAAGTAGGAACACAAGAGTGGGAGAGGGAGAAGCAGGTTTCCTGCGGAGCAGGGAGCCTGATGTGGGGCTTGATCCCAGGACCCTGGGATCACAACCTGAGTCGAACGAAGCCAGGCGCTTCACGACAGAGCCAGCCAGGTGCACCCCCCCACCCCTGTACCAGGCTTTATTATGAATCATGCCCTTTTCACTATCAAAAGTTTTTCAGTTTGGAAAATTAGTTACAGCCATCCCATCAAAAAGAGGCAGTGTTTGTTGAGCCTTATTTTTATCAACATTCTTTTTGGTATTGCAAAGCGACCCAAGCCAATTTGATCTTCACAGTCATTCACCCTTTTGGCAGGTATTAGTCGCCTCTAACAATAAGAGCCATATCTCCTTGTAACCTGGCTGCCACGTTGGCATATTTTCTAGAAAAGGAAATCCGAAGATAGAATTCTGTCATTTATACAAACAAATGTGACCAGCAGTCACAAAAGCATCTATCCAGGCATACAGCCTATTCTGGGAGGCTCTGTGAAGTCCAGCTCATGGTCCATCAGGCACTGGAACGAGCACCTTACACAAAATGGTGACCCAGGGCAGAGATGATGGTGCTCTAATGGCAGGATCATCAGCTTTCTGGTCAGGGAAGCCAGCTGAATTCCTGGTTAAGTTGTGGGGACCAGAAACAAATGAGTCCTGGGAATAGAATACCTTTCAAAGAATATTTTTGATTTCTCCATATTTATAAATCCTTTTGTAGAGGTGCCTGTTCTATATTTCTAGACAGACCATACATCTTCAGCACCACTCAATTCAACACTGAAGCATTTCTAACTTCCCTCGTGCTGGGTAATGAACTCTCTAATGTAGGTTCAGAGAGCTTCGTTTGAAGTGCTTATCATCTCTGGAGTACAGACTCCAGAAGAGGGTCTTTCAAACAGTGAAGAACAGTGATGTGGTCCTGCTCCTTGAGTATATACTACAGTAAAACATATACATATACATCATACTTATGTTTTAAAGTATTCAAGTATTTAGAATTAAATTACAGCAACGTTTGGGTGGCTCTGTTGGTTAAGCATCCACCTCTTGATCTTAGCTCAGGTCTTATTCTCAGGGCCATGAATCCAAGCCCCACACTGGGATCCACACTGGACTTGGAGCCTACTTTAAAAAAATAAAAATAAAGGAGAACCTCATTGTTAAGTTAAATTACAGACAATATACTTGATATGTGTTCTGCATTACGTATTCAAATACTCAGCATGGACCATTGAAACAGCAATAAAAGTGGCCCTCAATGGGTTAACACTAACCTCCCACTCTCCTGTCCTGCATTTTTCTCAAGGAGCAGAAGCTCAGAGTTATAAGCCTTGGGCAAAATGGAGTCTTAAGAAACACACATGAACCATGTGTGCTAGGTCATAAAGATAAAGTGGAAAGGGACTAGGGCAAATACTTTCTAGAACTCTGTTCCTCCCCAAATTCTCCCTTCCGTGGTGTTCTCTCTACAATTCTCCCCTCTCTCCCTTGCAGCCGCTTGGTGTGGTAAATGGGACACAGACATATTTCCCACTCCCTTTTGGATGTCAGACAGAATCTGAATGGAACCAGATGAAGGGAAACAGAGGGTCAGGCCAGTGCTTTTGGAGGGAATTAAGGATGCTTCTCTGTTTTTGTCTGTACCTTTCCTTATCTCTTTCTCTAGAAATTAAAAATAAGCTTGAGAGCCTCATAAGGACCTTCGCAAAAGAGAAACAGGAGCAGGCTCTTTTCAACTGCATTAAATCTAGACCTTAAGATAAAAGAGAAAAACAAGGCACCAAAACTCACGTTGATTTGAGAATGGAAAGTAAGATAAAAGGCCAGGAGGGGTTCAGAGTCAGATGTCTACAGTGTAGGAAGTTTTATATATGTCTGGAGAAGTCTTCAGAATTCTAGCAAGGATGGCCACACAGAGGTTGTCAAATCCAAGTCTGCACCTACAATCTGGTGTTGCACCACACACATTTTAGACACTCGTGACACTCATTCCTGACAATGACTAATAATTCTTGTCATTTAAAATTTGAGCAGGAGTTATGACAAAGCAGAAAGGGAAAATATAAGTTGGTATAATTGCTGATGAAACTCAAGTACAAAATGATACAAATCCTATGATTATAGCACCATTGTATTTGTTGAAACAATGATTAGATGGGTAACACCAGCTTCCAGAAGATACCCCTCTAATCATGCATTGATAGCCTCCACACTCAAGTGTACTTAAGAGAAAACGCACTATCTTGTTGAGTCATCTAGATTTCTAGTGGAAAAGTCTTCCTGATTCCAGATGTCGTTGTGCTGAGCATGCCCCAGAATCATTTTCTTGGCCTATTCCCTTCATTCATTTTATTCTGCTCTGCTTAGGAAAAAAAGAATATTATTCACAGGATCTCTGAGAACAGAGAATAGGCTCAGAAAGAGAGTTCAGAAATATTCTGCTGGCGTTCGTTTTAATACCATAGCTGAAGCCTTGTTCCTTTTCCCTTTGAATCTCTCACATAATCAACAAGATGCATTTAGAACTAATTATACAAATACCACTTTAAGCCCCATTGTATTCTCCAATAGCCTTCAATTAAGTGCAATGGCACTATGTTTGGAAGAGAGCTTTGCACTGCCTCAAAATCTCCAGTTGGAAAGAGAATGTGCCTGTCCAGAGAGTCCATGCTACACACTAAATTCTAATGCTTTAAAAGAGAATTTTGCAAACATTTGTCATTAAATTTAGTAATTAAAAGCACTTTCTGGGTATTTTAGAAATATTTGATGATGACAGGTGCATATTGATTCTTATTACATGTTATCTACATTGATTAGCAACATTTTACTAAATAAAATTCATTTCAATAAAAAATCATCCAATTTTTGGATACAGAATCATTGTAAAATTAATTAAGGAAACATGAATAGTTTTTCCTCAGAAACCTATCAACAAGGCAAGTGGCAAAGATGAATTGAGGCATTTCTTATGAGCCAGCATTTTCTCTGTATAGGAAAACCCAGGATAGTACAGCTTTCTGCCCCTACTTTAATTGGAACTCATGCATTATTTATTCAACAAATATTTATTAAGCACTACCACTGGGTCTATCCAAGTCTAACACCCAGAATTCAGTTTGATGAGAGCTTAAGGCATTTCCTGAGTATATGAATGACTCTTACTACTTCTGAGGGAAACTGAGTCATGCCCAAACATTCACATTCTGAGAAAATTCTGCAGCTAAAAAAAAAAAAGTGAGAGGGAAGCAACACCAGAAGGCATAGGGAAAGCCAACTAGAAGACAAAACGGATTCTCTCGTGTCCTTCCATTCCCAGGAAAATCCTCTCATTCAGAAGATGAAATGGAGATGAGAAAGGGATAGAACAATAACTGTGAGAAGAAACCCAATCTTGGGGCACTTGGGTGGCTCAGTGGATTAAGCGTCTGCCTTTGGCTCAGGTCATGATCTCAGGGTCCTGGGATCAAGCCCTGCATCGGGCTCTCTGCTCAGCAGGGAGCCTGCTTCCCCCTCTCTCTCTCTGCCTGCCTCTCTGCCTACTTGTGATCTCTCTGTCAAATAAATAAATAAAATTAAAAAAAAAAAAAAAGAAACCCAATCTTGCCTGAATCTCCATAACGATACAGGAGTATCGTTATTGAAAGAGGATCCAGGAACTTCGAACAACCCTTGTGCATAGGCTGTATGGTGAGGTGAAATTGCTAGAAACCTTGTTTTTAAATTTTCATTCAAGGATGTGAGCCATCCAAATCAGAATAAAGAACTTGAGGAAGAGGAAATGTAAAATTTAAAACAAAGTTAAAAATTATGCAAATAATTATTGCCAATGTTAAGAAATAGTTTCTGAAGAAGATATATAATGAAAGACATAATAGTCTGAATCCAAAATTCTGGATTATATGAAGAAATTCGAGGAAATGAGAGAGAGAAGGTAAATGTGTGCTTAAATGTTCAGCTTTCTCAAGGAGAAGCCAGTCGAAGCTGCTTAATTGTTGAAGTTCATAGTGAAATATATTTGTAACTATCCTTAAGTTTTTCCAGCAATAGGTGTAAAACTTTGAAGTAACTAGTAAAAAAGGAAAAAATTAAATGAAGTAAATGTGATCGATTCTCAAAGACAGAAAGGTTTATGTACATTAATTTCATTTTTGATAAAATTATAGAGAGATGAAATATACAAAGTTGTTACTAGTGATACTAATCTCCCATCTTTAATGGGGTTTTATTGGAAACACTTAACACTACCAGAAAGTACTACAAGGTTGGCTTTTAGGATATTTTACAATCATGTCACTTAGCATAGGCATGTTCTGTGAATATTAATAGCTTGATTCCAAGTTGTTCATCAGCAGTGACCTTCAAGCATGCTATGTACTCTTTGCAAAGCTTGAATTTAGAGAAAGAGATCTTATAGCTGAGAGTCTAATTTCCTCCTTACAATATATAAACGAGGAAACTAGAGGGAATGAGGAGGTGCTTGGTCTGTTCTACGGATCATACATTTAGTACTAAATGTTTTTTAATTTAATGGTAACCATCAAGACACTTGAATATGTTTCTCCAAAACGACATCACGGGAAAAAATTATCCTTCTATATAGCATGGTTTTTATACAATTGTAATGATTGGCCCTTGAGATTTTATTAGAGGCACAGAAAAATAGACCAAAGGAGCACAGCAGAAATTCAAGAAGCAGATTCTCAGATATATGGACACATATCATTTCTTAGCAGTGTTATTACATATCGGTAGAGGAAAAAATTCACTGTTCAATATCTAGTCTTGTGACATTTTATATTAATCTGCAAAAAATTATCCCTATTTTATATCATACTAAAAATTACAGAAATATAGAGGAAAAGACAAGAAAATATCTTAAAGAACTTGGATTTGGGAAAATTTCTTAAAAATAATTTCTTAAACAAAAAATACAAACCATAAAAGAAAAGACTGGTAAATTTGACAACTTTAAAATTAAAAACTCAGGTATGACAACCCGTAAATGAAAAGATATGGATTTAGAGATTTAGAGAAGATTTAGAGAAGATATTTACAAGCCATATAAAAATTATTTATATTCAGAATACATAAGGAGCTCTGACAAAAAATCAGAAAAAGACAAAAACCCAGTCATAAAATGGACAAAGGCTACATACGTATAGACAATTCACAAATGGTAAATCTGAATGGCCAATAAGCATATTACTAGCAACACTCAACTTCATTAATAATTAAAATTAGAAGATATTTATTTATAACCCATTTAGATTGACATACATTTCCAAAGCCTGACTTTTTCAGTTTGGGATGAGAAATTACAACATCAAGAACTCTTATCGATGACAGGAATGTACAACTGAGGTCCATCTTTGAAGACCAATCCAACAATATCTAGCAAAGTTGAAGATGCCTGTACCCTATGGACTAGCAAGTCTGTTCTAGATACCTTAAAGAAACTCTTACAGGTATGTAAGGACATATATACAGGAAAAATAATTTCAGTATCAACAGGAGAATAGGTAAATAAATTATGGTGTATTCCACAAATTATATAGTCACGAGAAATGAACAGAGTAGCATGTACTAATATGAATAAATCTCGAACACAATGCTAAATGTATAACATGAAGTATATAGTTTATTATGAGCCTCTATATTTTTACATGCATGAAATACTTTATAATTTTATAGGTAAAAAAAGAATAAAAACTTTCATTATGAGTACAGCAAGCAAGCAACTGGGATCCCTTTTAGGTGTGCTCCACAGTAGCTATTTGAAGCACGAGGTTGACTCAAAGTTCAGGATAGGTCTTATACAAACAAAAATTTCCTGAGAGAGAATTTATATTCCATGTGGTTATGTTTTTTTTAAATTTTTTAAAGGTTTTATTTATTCACTTGACAGAGGGAGAGAGAGATCACAAGCAGGCAGAGAGGCAGGCGGGGGGGGGGGGGGGGGGGGAGAATGCTGGCTCCCTGCCAAGCAGAGAGCCCAACGCAGGGATCGATTCCAGTACCCCGAGATCATGAACCAAGCCAAAGGCAGAGGCCCAACCCACTGAGCCACCCAGGTGCCCCTCCATGTGGTTATGTTTTTTAAAAAATCACCTTCCTTTAAATCTGCAAAATAACCCTGCACATTGAATCATGGCACTTATTGGTGCAAGTAACCTGGTAGAGGCTGCATCTGGAAAGTCAGAGGAAGGAAAAGAAAATAATCAGCTGGACTAACTGTAGAAGCCTAAACTCTACATGAGTAGCGTTGCAAGATTCATCAAATAAAAATGCAGAACTTTCAGTTGAGGTTGTATTTCAGATAAACAAATAATTTTCTACTATCAATGTATCCTAACATAAAGGTACTCTCCTAACTCAGAAATTCACTCTAAGCATGGCAATTTCTCTCACGAAGTAACCTGGGATAGCAAAGAAGACACAAAGAGAGAAAGAAAGAAACAGGACTTGGTTGTCTAACAGAGCTGAATTTGAACTGCCGGTCTCTAGCTCGGTGACTCCAAGCCAAACGCAGAGATCCATTTCCTCAGTTCTTAAGGGAGGATAATATTTGTCTTACAAGAGTAACTGGATACAGCACGTGTGAGAACCTACCTGGCTCACAGTAGTTACTCAGTACGTAACTTTAAAAGACCAATTGAACAATTATTAAGTGCTTACTAAAACAGTCCCTTTACCTGGCTTTGGGGCTATAAAGATGAATAAGAAATGATTTCTTGTTCCAAAAGAGCTCAGTTTTTTTGTGGAAGACATTTACAAACCACACAAACAATCACAACACAGCATGCTATGTGTGCAAATGATTTCTCCCTCTTCACTCTTCAAAATCCAACCCTATCTATCTTTGAGGTCTAGTGCACAATGCACGTCTTTCTCAATGTGTCACTCATTCTCCAGGTCAGAATTAGTCTCTTCGTCTTCTATTCGACCGAGGAAGGTCACTTAGATCACTGTTGTGGAACCTAAATTTCATGGCCTTAGACTATAATTACTCCCCCTGCCTGTCACCTGCACTAGATCGTGGGCTGAAACATACTTTACTCATTTTTACATCACCCCTATACACAGCATATGGTATGTGTTCAGTAAATGTTTGTGTTGCCTTTCCAAATACTAGGCTACTATTTCTATGAATGCAAATGAACAGACATGTAACAAAATCCTTCCTCAGGCAGTAGCCTGAGGTTTTGAATCCAACTGACATATGAAAATTTGACACACTTTTTTTCGTATTAAGTGACCCATAATGAGCAATACAACACACTCCAGGGTAGAAGAAAAGATATGGAGTATGTATTGTGAACAAAATAAAGTTGCAGAGCAATATATAAAATACGATTTAATTTTTAAAATGCCAGCATTATTATATATGTTAGGTCATATATAGAAAAAAACTAAAAAAATATGCTAAACTATTACTGCTGGGATTAAAATTATGGAAAATTTACCTTTTCTAAACTATGGAATTCTGCAGTATTTAAATGTTTTACAATAAGCGTTGTTAATTTATTATGGAGAAAACAATAATTCAAAAAAATTACCCCAAGGACGTCTGTCATTGAATCTTTTGCCCATTTTTTATGTCAAAAATTTTTCTTTTGCTTAGAATACAAATTAAGACTTTTCCTAGAATAAATAAGTGGCAGTAATTTTATTTTTAAAACGAAAAACCTTTCTTCCCTTCTGTATTAGAGACCTAAAAGAAACAGCAACCTTGGATCATGACTCCGGGTCTCATAAAAGGCAAAAACAGAATTGTTTCCCACTTTTTTTTCTCCCCCTGTCCTCGTTGGTCTGACATACTTCAGCGCTTCATTTTTTGGTCCGATCCTCTTCACTGTTGGGGTGCGGGGGAGTCTCAAGTGGACGCCAGGGAAGTGCGGTATTGATTTAGCAAAGGGATCAGGGAAGCAGGCACTTCAGTATTTCCCTGCCTCCCCTGGGAAGGTCAAGGAGAACTTAATTCAACCGTGAGTGGTGTAAACATCCCGAGACGGAGCCGGGTTAACAGCTGGCGGCTGTCTCCCTCCGGCCTCCTCCGCGAAGGAGCTGACCGCGGTTCAGGGCAGAGGGCAGCGGCGCAAGCACGGGGCTGGGAAACGGAACGTGCTTCCCGAGCTGGTGAGGAAATTATTGCCCCAGAAGATCATTCAAGTGTTCTTTTCAATACTTAAGGTACTGCCGAGGAAGTTAAAATTTAAAAAAAAAAAAAAAAAGGAAACATATCTCCACTTGAAATGTCCTTGCATGTTCACGTTTAATTTTATTTGGGGAACCTCTTGACCTCGGGACAGCTGCGAAGACAGAGCTTTCCTTTTCCGGCTCCCTGGGAGGGCGCTCAGCGACGAGCGGGCGCAAACCCGAGCGGAGATGAGCAGCCATCTCCACTCCTGTTTCGGATCAGCGAGAATCGACATTACAGAGACGTAGCTCCTGCCTACAGAAAACGCCAGGGGAATAAACAGAAGAGAGACACGCAAGGTGGAACCCCTTTCTTCGGAAGTGTTACAGACTCGCCGCGCGACGGCAGTTCTCCCACGCATGCGCGGAGTGTTCGGTCAGCGTTGCCCCCTTTTATTCATTTATTCATCCGTTTCTCTTCATGAATATGTATTAGGTGTTCACGCTGTCCAAAGCACTGCCACCATTTCTGGGATGCTTAACATCCAGGATCACCATGAAGTGGTATTCTGCTTCCACTCACGTGAGAGGGAAGAAGGGACATGACTCCTCCTCCCTCCATCCTGGCTGCCGGCTCTCCTTACTGTCCGCATCAGGCGGGGCTTTGGATGGAATGAGTCTTTAACTAGTTACCTTTAATCTGCACAAACGGATTCGACAGCGGTTAGGACTGTACATGCATTAGGACTCAGTAAATTTTGAGTCACACTTTCAGGTTTTGTCCTACAGAAAAAAATTAAACCATTGAAGGCCGTGGTTTATAAATGTCACTGGACATTTCTTTCTTTCTTTCTTTCTTTTTTTTAAAGATTTTATTTATTTGACAGAGATCACAAGTCGGCAGAGAGGCAGGCAGAGAGAGGAAGGGAAGCAGCCTTCCCGCCGAGCAGAGAGCCCGACATGGGGCTCAATCCCAGGACCCTGGGATCATGACCTGAGCGGAAGGCAAAGGCTTCAACCCACTGAGCCACCCAGGCTCCTGACGCTCAGGCTGCATCCACACTACATAAATCAGAATCTCTGGGAAGGAGACTAAGCATCAGCGGTTTTTCTGGTTTGAGGTGTTTGTTTGTTTGTTTGTTTGTTTTTCACAACTCCTCAAGGGATTCCAATGTGCAGCCAAGGTTGAGAACCAAAGATTTAATGAAACTTGGGGCAACTATGTCTTTGCACCTGGGCTTTAGTTTTCCTTATTCCCTAGTGTGTGTGTATTTGCTATATTTCTGATGGCTAGGATGCTGGAAATTGCACTCTGTGTCTATTGGGGTGTCATTTTCTAAAGATCACAGATATTTAGATATAATTATTGGAACTTACAGTGGTACAGCCAAGCGTCAAGACCTGTATTTCTCCAATTGAGGGTAGATGCTCAGAAACTATACAAGAGATATTCCAGAGCATTTATAGAAATGTAATGTGCAAACCTCCTAAGCACTTGGCTAGGGATAAGGGTGTAGCAACTACACATGTACAGAAAGAAGCTAGTCACTTTCAGTCACCCTTCTTTCATCTCTTCCTCTAACCCTTTTCCTGAACTCTCTTGCAACACTAAAAAGGTAACTGAAAGAGCAGAAGAGCAAATAATTGAATGCTATATTTTAAAGATTATTTAGAATATGTGGCAGAAGCAATTCAGAAATCCTTAAAAGTCTAATTCTCCCTTTTATGAACCTACATTTATTTCTTAGTGTCTTTATTTTCAAAAGCCAAAATCATATACCTAAATCAAACATTACAGCCGAACATTATACATCAGGCCAAACACAAATGACCTAGTGTAACCAAATCACTTTTAGATATGAAAGTGAAGGAGGAGTACATTTGATTTTATACAAAATCACCACCTGAATAAAAGGTGAGGTCAATGTTGAAAGCAGCAGAGGTCTATATAAAAAAATATAGAAACTCCAGTAAAAAATATCACATAAAATGTTGTTTGCACTCAAGTTGAGCATTGTTAGAACTCTATCCTGGTTTTTACCATCAAGTAACCAAGCTTATAGTTCTCAGAAGATTTTAGCACTTCACTGGATTTTTAATTATGAGATATTCTATATAGTATAAATAATAAAACTCATACATTCATCATCTCGCACAAGAAATAACACATTACAACTATAATTATATCCCTTTATCTACCTATGCCAGACCCAATTTGTCCTCTCTCCTTCTCACAAAGAAAATTTCTATCTTAAATTTGGGGGTTTGTCACTTTCATTAATATCATACTTTTATTCTGTTTAGGTCATAAAAAATATGTAATACTGTTTTGCACATTTAAGCCATACAAATGGAATCATATGCTATGTATAGCTTCTACAACTTGCTTTTTATCTTTCTCTGTAATGTTTGTGAGACTCATCTATGTTGATATATGTACTACTTTATTCATTTTTGCTTCTAGAGAATATTCCATTGGATGCATTATATCAGTATTTCATATTTTTAATGGTTTGTGTTGTCATCCATTTGTGTTTTTACCTTTTCCACTTTCTCAGTTTTTCACTATACCAATGCTCAGTGCACATTTTCATGCTATGTGGTTGAGTATTCCTAATATATGTACCCAGGACTGGAATTACTGGGCCGTAGGATATATACAACTCCAACTCCGCTAGATATTGGTAAATTGATCTACAAAGTGGTTATCTCATAAATGAGCTATTAAATGGGAAATTCTCTTTAGCAAATCTTAACCAGCAGATCACTTAAATGAGAATCATAATGAATGGTATTCTCATGATATAAAACATCACTGATGCTCCACTGCTAAATTTGGATCTTACATTCTCTGAACCTTTTAAGGAAAGGCTGGAGTGTGGATATTTTAAAAAAACCCAAAAGCATTTTACAAATAAGTAGGATATAAATTTAAAGTAGCCGTGGCCATAGGGATAACATTTATAGAACAGCTTTTGGTGATGAATTAAGACGAAGGCAAGTAGGTACAGAATTAGAAATACCCATTCTGTGTATTGGGCATTAAATTTAATGATTGGAATAAACACCAAATGCAAATGCTTTTCCTTTTTTTTTTTTTTTAACTCAGAGAAAAAGAAAGAGATAAAACCACCCATGAGTGAAAGTCTGGTTTGTGTTGAGTGGTTTTCGAGTCTGATAGACATCTACTCAGACGATGAAAGTTAAGAGTTAATGGCATGTTTAATTCTTTTTGATTAAAATTGATGTGTATTTCTGGAGACCGGCAATTGCATACCTAAGTCACAGCACAAAACCAGCCCCCAGGTTCACGAGGGAGAAAACTGATCCCTTTGTTTGCTTTTTCATCCTCACTCAAAAAAAATTATTTGTAGAGAACCTTTTACGAATTGTTCTTTATGCAGGCACAGGGAGAGGCCTGAGGTGATCTCTGTGGATACAGAAACTGATATTGAGAAGCACAGACAGTATTGTTTTCTGGCATGCAGGTATCTGCTGTGGTGTCTCTGTGTCCTGGGAGATCTCTTTATTAGAGGGCTGATGTGGTTATTAGCTAACGGAGGAAAAGAAACAGGATGAAAAACCCCAGAAACCAAAGGACACAACCATGAAGCCACTTGAGAAAGCCAGCCTCTAAATGACCTCTGGTGATTCTCACCTCCTGGTGTTCACACCTTTACGAAGTCCCCTCCCACAGTGAATAGGGTGACATGAATAACAAATAGTGCATTGAGAAGAAACATGTGTGACTCTCAGGGCTAGCTTAAGTTTCTTCTCTTGGGTCACTTGCTCTAAAGGAAGTCACCAGCCATTTTGTGAAGACCTTCCAACGGCCATGCAGAGAGACCCATCTGGCAAAAAACTGAGCCCTCCTGTCAAGATCCAGCCTCGACAAGCCAGCCAGGTGAGTGGAGCACGTTGGAAATGGAGGTGACTGCAGCTCGGCTGACGTCACAGACTCCATGTGAGTCTCTGAGCCAGGATCATGCATTTACGTGGGTCCTGAGTTTCTGACCCATAGAAACTGTATGAAATAGTAAATATTTATTGTTGTTTTAGATTGTTAAGTTCTGAGATAATTCGTTATGCAGCAACAGATAACAAATACAGGGTTGGAAAGAGGAAATGAGAGCAACTCTCTTTCTTCCTTTCTCCAAAACTTAATAAATACTTCTGTTTATTTATTTTTTTAATGAAAGAATTAAAATCGTCCCCCTGCCAGGATGGGAGTGGGAAACATCTAAGACACCATCCTTAGGAAAAAACCTAGTATAGCAAAAAGAAAAATATAGCACCATAAGTGAGTGCATTCATTCACTTATTCAACAAATATTTGCTGAGCATACTGCATGTCAGATACTGTGCTAAGTTAGATAACTTGAACAGTAAACAAGAGAGCTATGAATGCTACCTCATGGAATTTACATTGTAATAACCCAGAGGGACAACAATCAAGTAAATAAGTAATTCAAATTCTTATAAACGCCGTGAGTCCAGTAAATGAAGTATTGCAATTTGTTGTGGGGAGTATGATAGGTCAGGCTTCTTCAAGGAGATGACGTCTAAGCTAAGATTTGAAGGACAGAAAGAAAACCATCATTGAAAGAAAGGTGGGAAGGGCTATCCAGGGAGAGAAAACAGTGTGTCCAAAGGTCCTGATGTGCAAAGATGGAATGAATGGACTGAGGAAGGCCAGAGTTAAGAGAATCCAATATGTGAGGAGGAGAGTAGCGCGAGATGAGACAGGAGTTCATCCATGTGTTTTCAAAATTCTAGGAAAAACACATCATTGTGAGGAGACCATAAAAATAATTTCACTCACATACAAGGCCTAATTCAGATAGTCGTTCTCCTTCCTTAAAGAAATATTTACAATCTGATAGAAGAAATGAGTTCAGGGGCACCTTTGTGGCTCAGTTGGTTAAGCAGCTGCCTTTGGCTCAGGTCATGATTCCAGAGTCCTGGGATCAAGCCTCATGTCGGGTTCCCTGCAGGGAGTCTGCTTCTCCCTCTTCTGCTCTCCCTGCTTATGCGGTCTTTCCCTATCAAATAAATAAATAAATAAATAAATAAATAAAATCTTTTTAAAAAAAGAAATAAGTTCAAACCAAACATCAAACTCGAGCACTCCGAACCTGCTGGTTCCTCATTCCTCCCAGTTCCAGCCAAAGGTCTTTCAGGCGCCCTGCTCAGCAGGGAGTCTGCTTCTCCATCTGCCCCTCTCTGCAAAAATAAAATAAATAAAATCTTTGAAAAAAGATATCTTGGATTTCTAGACTTGCAATATCAATGTGCGGCACTATGGGTTTTCTTTACAGACACACAATGGCAGAGTCTAGTCTTGAAGCTGGGAAAACATACAAAAATATGAATACATCTCAAAAAACTACATTGTAGGAAACACCCCAAGCATATTGGATTTAACAATTATTCCAGACAATAAAGTTTACTTGGGACGTTCCTGGCACTTCTCAGGGGACTGTGTGACTGCTCTGGAGTTTAAAGACCCAGTGTCCTCAGTGTCCAGGCTTAAAATTCTGTGTCTGTGTACGACCTTTCCAACTCTGTTTGCCAAAGAAAGAAGCTGCAATGTAAAGTCTTAAAATCACATTGTCACACTGCTGGCTGGCGGGGTGTTGAGGGACCTCATGCTATTTATTTAGTCCTGTCGTAATGCTCTTTCCAATCCCAAATTCATTCTTGCCTCCAGAAGATTATTGAGATGGAACTTGTGAAATATGCAGCCTATTTCAACAAATAGCAATTGCCTTCTTCCTCTGAGGTTTCCAGGGAAGGAACAAAACTCACTTTTCCAGCCAGGACACAGGCTCTGGTACACCGAAGCTGCAAGAATCCTAACTGCCAAAAAGGCAGGGAGGGGATTTTCATGCATACAGTGTGGAAGTGTCGGAAGATGCATTTTATGAGGAGTTTAATCTGCGCATTTGAAAGAGAATGGCAGGAGCATCCCATGGGTCCCGCCTCTGAGGCAGATAATGTTTTCACTCTGTAAAGAATCCTGCTTGATGAAAATCGATACATGTAGCTGGTCTTGACTACAAACAGTTCATTACAAGCTGAGAAAAGGGCCGCTGCCACCCCATTTGCTTTCTGCCCTGCTGTAATGGTCCCAGCTCTCTCCATGTCGGAAAAGCCCACAATTTCTTGATATAAAAGAATGTATTGGGCAATTCAAAGGCTAGAAATCTCAGGCTGAGATTTATAATTACAGGGGAACAGGTGTCTTGCCTTTTTTAAAGTCCCGGTGCTGGTTTACAGCAGGACAAGTGTGCCCTTTGTTCTGTCCCCTCCTCTAGAACTCCTCCAAATGCACGGACTGAGGCTCTTGGTCCCTAGAGAATGTCTAACGTGCCACAGTGTGGCTTCCTTGGAGACATGGATACTCTCCCTAGCCTGAATTAGAAAACCTTGACCAGGACTAGAAGAGACAAATGCATTGTCAGCCATGGGCTATTCCTGTCCCTGCAGTTGCTGCCCATCCTCAAAGTTGGGAGACAGCTACACTCATGCTATCTGAGGCTCCTAAAACAAGCTTAAAACAGCACCCCTCTGACCCTTCAATTCCACTTAATGTCATGCATTCTAGTTTGGAGGATAGTATTACATCTGTCCCTTATTGAATTTTTTTTATTAAAGTATGACATACATTTGGAAGAGTGAGAAATCCTAAGAATACAGCTTGATGAAATATCACAAAATGAATATATTTGTGTAAACACTGGCTTCTTCACTCTCCATCTCTAGCCCACACTCCTCTCAGGGGTAATGCCATCAGTCAGATTCACTGGATTTTGAACTTTATATGAATGGAATCATAGAGTACATATTGTCTTTTGATCTGAATTCTTTAACTCAATACCAGATGACACTGATCCATCTTATTATATATACTTGTATTTTGTCCATTCTTATTGCTGTGTAATATATTATCATATGAATATACCACACTTCACTTTTCCTTTCCACTGTTGGTGGACATGGGCGTTGTTTCAAGTTTTGTGCTATGAATAATGTTATTAAGGATGTTTAGGTACATCTTTATAGGTATACACAGACATTTTTATAGGGTACATGCCTAGGAGTGGAATTACTAGCTTTTAAGGTACGCACACATTTAGAAATTGTTCTTAATGCTTTTGTCCTAAAAGATACTTTGAACTTTCTTTCCCAGAAAAATATCAACTCCCAGGGCATCCTCTGCCAGTTTCTTCCTGGAGCTCTACTCTCTATCACAGAATGATAGTGGGCTACGGGGACAATCATTGCCTTTGACCCTTCTCAGGAGATGACCAAGGGGCATTGCTGAACAAGAGTCTGACCAATCCATGAGTGTTCTCTTGGTGCCACAACCCCTTTTCTTGAAGTAACATCGATGCCCTATGCCCTTCCATGCCACCGTCTGGGATTTTCTGTCCCTTTCATACCCTCCTCTTGCCAGAATCACATATTACAGTATCAGAATTACACAATGAAGCAAGCTCTGAGCAATTTTAATCACTATAAATGTCCTTCCTTGAGAAACCCTATACCCCCTGCCCCTCCAAGGGAAGCAGCATGCTAACCATGTAAAGAATCACGCTGACTTCACTTCCACATGGCTCATCTTCTCTCTCAGAAGACAGGGTTCCAAAGCATGGGTCCTGGATTGCCCTGGAAGTGGCATGACCTCTAATAAGGCAACTCTAAGAGCAGAAGAAGGAAAGTAATACCTGTCTCCTACTTACACAAGGATGGGATTTATTGAGTGTGAAAGAAATAACACTGCTTAAAAACTTAGTGATGAAAGAAGTATAAATATTTTAAAAATTATCTTTATTATCCACTTCAAGTCCCTTAGCAAGCTTGCACTTAAACACCTATCTGTCCCAAGAGGAAACCGTTCACGACATTTCAGAACGCTTTTGGAGTATCTCATAATTTCCAGTTGGGTAAGTTATTTACTTGTCATGAAATATTTTCACTCATCCCTATTAGTCTCATATTAAGAATAGCTGATGACTATTCTCTTGCTATGACACTTTACATCATTAAAATTGCTTTTAAGCCATTGCTTTTCCTTCCTTTGAGTAAATAACACCAAAGCTCTCATCTTTTCAGAACAGGTTCTAGCAGTCCATTCCCTACTCATGGCCATACTCTGAACTCAAATTTTGGAGTTCCAAATTGTCTTAGGTCATTTAATTATTGGCCAACATAATTGGCCAATTCGCCAACATCAAAACACATAACATTCTTTCATTTATTTATTCATCCATTCAATAACTAGATCATTGTTTTAACTTTACTGTGTGTAACCTTGTGATTCAATATAGAACAAGACAGATGAGTCCCTCTCTTCTCCTCTCCTCTCCTCTCATGGAGCTCACTTCCTAAACGTATTGGAAAAAAATAGTAAAAATACACAACTTATAAAGACCATGAAAAAAATAAATCCAAATGCTGACCTAAAGAATGACTGGGACAGGAGCTACCTAAGATTGCATGATTGGGGGAAGTCTTTCTGAAGAGGTTACTCTTGGACTGAAATCTAAATGACCTTGGGAGATGCCATGGAAAGGTGTGTGAAAAAGTTTTCTATGCAAAGGATACAGCAATGACAGGCCCAGCATAGGGAACATCACTGAGACCACAGCATGATCTGCAGAGGGAAAGGAGATGTGTGCGGAGACTGGGGATGCAGGTGGGAACCAAACCAAAATCAGACTTGTTGGCTGCCATTAGGAGTACATCTTGCATGTCTCATAGGTAATAATTCCATTGGCAAATGGTCATATATCTAAGTTGTTCTCTGGAAAATAAATCCAAGAGTATGATCCTATCACTATTGTATGCATTATTCCACTTTGTGGTTCCTGGGATTTCCATGGTCTCTCTGCCATCAGCACTGCAACCTCCTTTTCTATCTTAAAGCCTCTCTTCTTCTGAAACATAATCTTCAACTGAATCCTTTTTTACAAGCTAAAATTTAATTCTATCATACCCAAAGAGCTGAGGCATAATACACCTAGTTTTTCACATGTAATTATCCTACCCCTGGCCAATAGGAAGCAATAGTCAAGAGCTTAGGCTTTAGCTTGCATCAAAACCAGGTTCTATTTCTGGGGTTTTTTTGGACACTTTTACTGTGTGTAACTAGCATATTACTTCTACCTTCCTGAATTTTTTTATATGTAAAATGGAAATTACTTTTTTTTAAAAGATTTTATTTATTTATTTGAGGGAGAAAGTGAGTGATAGAGAAAGCAAGGGTGGGGAGGAGAGGCAGAGGGGGAGGGAGGGGCAGGCACCTCTCCCACCCTCTCCCCAAGCAGGGAGCCAGACCAGGGCTGGATTCCATGGAATCCTGGGATCGTGGCCTGACCCAAAGGCAAACACTTTACTGAGCCACCCAGGCACCCCTGAAAAATGGAAATTAAACACCTACCTCAGAGTTGTTGTAAGGATTGATGGAGATAATACACATTAACCCCCAAGAGATGGCCATTAATAATAATGTTATTCAAAAAGCAAAAAGCATAGAAATTTGTAGTAAAATGAGAAGTTAGATCTTATGCCATTTATTCTCTCGTTTTATGCTTAAGCCTCTGTGAAGCTAAATTAATTGTCAATGGTCACATAGTAAAAAGTTCACCAAATTTCCCTAGTCAATAGTCTAATAGAGGAATAATTCAACCATTAATCACTTGTTTTAGCTTTGAGATTGGACTTTATGAACTACATAATCATTATTTGAATAAATCACAAAAACATTCTGATACCTGATGTGGCAAATTATAACTGGAATACTGTGTGGTTTAATAAATCTTATTTTTTAAGACTTGAGAGATTCAGACCCATGAATTCTACTTTTTATTCTCTTTGGGAAGTGGAAAAGTCAATAGGAAGATATGGTTTTTATATAGAATATATCTACCAAATGTGGATTGTAATTTGTAGACAAAGCTCCGAAAGAAAATAAATTGTAGGTTATAGCCTAGCTCTGGTAGGCAAATTATTGGGCATAGTGGATATGTCAACTAAGGATGAAAATCTAGAGAAGTAGCTGTTCTGGCATGGAATTATATGAAACCCACTTATTTCAAGTGTCTCTCATTGGGAAGTTTTCACATAGTTATCACACAGACATGAACTGAGCTGTGTAAGTGTGACAGGAGTTAAGTCTAAGTCCTAAACCTTAAGTGTAAGTTCAACAAGTAGGCTTTTACATGAACTCTGCATGTTGTACTTCTATTTAACCTTTACCATTGGCTTTAAAATAATTTTATTGTAAAAAAAATATTTTATTGTTTATTTATTATGTAAGTAAACTGCAATCACAGAAGAAAAATAGGAAATATAAATAAGCAAAGGAAATTCATCTATAATTTTACATTAAAAATAACTATTAATATCTTGCCATTTACACACACACATTCTTCACATATCTAAGTTAATTCTTATTTTATCTAGAGAGATATATCAGTGAAATTGACACAAACTTTTAAAATTTAACATACTGAAAAGTGATTATTACAAATGAAAAAACATTCATATGAAGAGCTTCAAATTTTCACAATTATTGTTTACTATACTTAATTAATCAACAACCCCTTTTCTTCAGGAATGTATAAGGGAGTTATGGCAACAAATTCCATTCTAATTCAATAAGACTTAGTTCCAATATTTAGAGAAATACAAAACAAGTGTCTATGTTTTTAAGAAATTATATCTGCAAGGAATACACATAATAAATTCAGCTACTTGAGCAAAATTGGAGGTGAAAAACAGGGCTAAATACCCCTCAAAAGACACATGGTATCAGACTGGATAAAAAGTAAGACCCATCAATATGCTGTTGGCAAGAGACTTATTTTAGACCCAAAGACACTGCCAAATTGAAAGTGAGAGGGTGGAAATCCATTTATCATATTAACGGACATCAAAAGAAAGCTGGGGTAGGAATCCTCATATTGGACAAATTATATTTTAAGCCAAAGACTGTAATAAAAGATGAGGAAAGAGAATATATCATAGTTAAAGAGTCTCTCCTACTAGAAGATCTAACAATTGTAAATATTTATATCCCTAACATGGAAGCAGCCAATTACATAAGCCAATAAATAACAAAATTAAAGAAACACATCGATAATAACACAACAATAGTAGGGGACTTTAACAGCACTCTCACTGCAATGGACAGATCATCTAAGCAGATCAAAAAGAAAACAAGGGTTTTGAATGACACACTGGACTTCACAAATATATTCAGAGCATTCCATTCCAAAGCAGCAGTATTCACATTCTTTTTGAGTGCACATGGAACATTCTCCAGAATAGATCACATCCTGGGTCACAAATCAGGTCTCAACCAGTACTAAAAAAGTAGGATCATTCCCTGCATATTTACAGACCACAGTGCTTTGAAACTTGAGTGCAATCACAAGAGGAAATTTGGAAAGAATTCAAATACATAGAGGATAAAAAGCATCTTAGTAAAAAATGAATGGGTCAGCCAAGAAATTGAAGAAGAATTCAACAAATTCATGGAAACAAATGAAAATGAAAACATAACTGTTCAAAACCTTTGGGATCCAGCAAAGGTGATCCTAAGCAATACAGGCCTTTCTCAAGAAACAAGAAAGTTCTCAACTACACAATCTAACCTTACAACTAAAGGAGCTGGAGAAAGAGCAGCAAATAAAGACTAAAGCCAGCAGGAGAAGAGAACTAATAAAAGACGAGAGCAGAAATCAATGAAATAGAAACCAAAAGAATAGTAAAGAATAGTAAAAAAACAGATCAGCAAAACTAGGAGCTGGTTCTTTGAAAGAATTAATTAGATTAATAAACCCCTGGCTTGACTTATCAAAAAGACAAGAGATCACAACAAAAGAAATATAAATAATTATAAGAACATATTATGAGTAACTATATGACAACAAATTAGGCAATCTGGAAGAAATGGATGCGTTCCTAAGGACCTATAAACTACCAAAACTGAACCAGGAAGAAACAGAAAACCTGAACAGACCCATAACCAACAAGGAAATTGAAGCAGTAATCAAAAAATCTCCCAACAAACAAGGACGGGATGATTTCCCAGGGGAATTCAAACAAACATTTAAAGAAGAATTAACACCTATTCTTCTGAAGCTGTGTCAAAAAAACAGAAATGAAAGGAAAACTTCCAAACTCTTTCTAATAGCCAGTCTTACCTTGAAGCCAAAATCAGACAAAGACCCCAACAAAAAGAATTACAGACCAAGGTCCCTGATTAACATGGATGCAAAAATGCTCACCAGGATATTAGCCACTAGGACCCAACAGTACATTAAAAGGAGTATTCACCATGACCAAGTGGGATTTATTCCTGGGCTTCAACATCTGCGAACCAATCAATGTGACATATCATATAAATAAAAGAAAGGACAAAACCACCTGAACCTCTCAATAGATGCAGAAAAAACATTTGACAAAGTACAGCATCCTTTCTTGATTAAAACTCTTCACAGTTTAGGGATAGAGGGAACATACCTCAATATCATAAAAGCCATGTATGAAAAGCCCACAGCAAATATCATTCTCAATGGGGAATAACTGAGAGACTTTCTTCTAAAGTCAGGAACATGACAGGAATGTCTCCTATCATCACTGTTGTTCAGCATAATACTAGAAGTCCTAGCCTCAGCAATCAGACAACAAAAAAAAAAGAAAAAAAAATGTATCCAAATCAGCAAAGAAGTCAAACTATCACTCTTCACAGATGACATGACACTCTATGTGGAAAACCCAAAAGACTCCACCCAAAATTTCTAGAACGCATACAGCAATTCAGCAATGTGGCAGGATATAAAATCAATGCACAGAAATCAGTTGCATTTCTATATACCAACAATGAAACAGAAGAACGAGAAATTAAGGAGTCAATCCCTTTTATAATTGCATCAAAAACCATAAGATACCTGGGAATAAACTAACCAAAAAGGCAAAGGATCTGTACTCAGAAAACTATAGAACACTCATAAAAGAAATTGAGGAAGACACAAAGAAATGGAAAAACGTTCCACACTCATGGATTGGAAGAACAAATATTGTTAAAATGTCTCTGCTACCTAGAGCAATCTATACATTCAATACCATCCCTATCAAAATATCACCAACTGTTTTCACAGAGCTAGAACAGATAATCCTAAAATTTGTATGCAACCAGGAAAGATTCCAAATAGCCAAAGAAATGTTGTAAAAGAAAACCAAAGCTGTTGGCATCACAATGCCAGACTTCAAGCTCTATTACAAGGCTGTCATCATCAAGACAGTATGGTACTGGCACAAAAATAGACACATAGATCAACGGAACAGAATAAAGAACCCAGAAATGGACCCTCCACTTTATGGTCAACTAATCTTTGACAAAGCAGGAAAGAATATCCAATAGAAAAAAGACAGTCTCTTCAACAAATGCTGTTGGGAAAATTGGACAGCCACATGTAGAAGAATGAAACTGGACCATTTTCTTACACCACACACAAAAATAGAATAAAATAAAAGCCATATATGAAAAGCCCACAAACTCTTTCTATTCAAATATCATTCTCAATGAATGAAAGACCTAAATGAAATGAACAAATGAAAAGACCTAAATAAAATGAATGAAAGACCAAAATGGACATACTGAGAGTCACGATGGCAGAGAAGTAGCAGCTGCGACTACATCAGGTAGCAAGAGATCAGCTAGATAGCTTATCAAACCATTGCGAACACCTACAAATCCAATGGGAGATCAAAGAGAGGAAGAACAGCAATTCTGGAAACAGAAAATCGACCACTTACTGAAAGGTAGGACTGGCGGAGAAGTGAATCGAAAGCGACGGGAGGATAGTCCGCGGGGGAGGGGCCGGCTCCCGGCAAGCAGTGGAGCAACGGAGCACTAAATCGGGACTTTTAAAAGTCTGCTCCACAGGGGCGCCTGGGTGGCTCAGTGGGTTAGGCCTCTGCCTTCGGCTCGGGTCATGGTCCCAGGGTCCTGGGATCGAGCCCCATGTCGGTCTCTCTGCTCGGCGGGGAGCCTGCTTCCTCCTCTCTCTGCCTGCCTCTCTGTGTACTTGTGATCTCTCTCACTCTGTCAAATAAATAAATAAAACCTTTAGAAAAAAAAAAAAGTCTGCTCCACAGAGGGACATCGCTCCAGAGGCTAAACCGGAGTGAAGCCCACGTGGGATCAGTGTGGCCCCAGGTCCCGCAGGGTCACAGAAGGATCGGGGGTGCCTGAGTGTCGCAGAGCTCACAGGTATCGGAGTGGGGAAGCCGGCTACAGAGACAGAGCCGAGGAGTGAGCTCTCATCTCGGGGTTACCTTGAAACGGTCGCAGGCTGGGTGAGCTCAGAGCGCGGCCGGAGGCAAGGGAGACGGGAGTGATTGGGGCTTTTCTCTGAGGGCGCACCAAGGAGTGGGGCCCCGAACTCTCGGCTCCTCCGGACCGGAGACTGGGAGGCCGCCATTTTCATTCCCGTCCTCCGGACTCTACGGAAAGCGCTCAGGGAACAAAAGCTCCCGAAAGCGAAACCGAGCGGATTACTTAGCCCGGCCCCTGGTAAGGGCTGTGCAGCTCTACCTCGGGCAAAGACACTTGAGAATCACTACAACAGGCCCCTCCCCCAGAAGATCAACAAGAAATCCAGCCAAGACCAAGTTCACTTAACAAGGAGAGCAGCGGAACTCCAGAGGATGAGAAAGCAAAGCGCGGAATTCATGGCTTTCTCCCCATTATTCTTTAATCTTGCAGTTAATTTTTTCTTTAATTTTATTTTTTTCTTTTTCTCTTATTCTGCTAATTTTTTTTAACTTTTACCCTTTTCTTTTTTAAAATTTTTTTAACTAGTTTATCTTAACAATACTTTTCCAAAAAAATAGTAATATTTTTTGAACCTTCATTATTATAGTCATATTGTATCCTTCATAGAATTTAACTTTATATTTTGTATTCACATAAGGGTTTTTTTCTTCTAAAAAATTTGGGGTACAACTTCCTCTAGTGGATCAAAATACACCATAAATCTAGCTCCGGGCTTGTTCTAGTCTCCAGCCTGAGCAAATTCTCTCCACTTTCTTTTTCTTTATTCTCCCAACCAACTTAATCAACTCCTTTTTTTTAGAAATTAAAAAATTTTTTTTTTGTTTTTCATCTTTATAGGCATATTCCATCCCTTCACTGTGTTTACCCTTATATACATTTTTCATTCTTTAAAATTTTGGGAGGTAGTTTCTTCTAAGAGACCAAAATACCCCACAATTAACTGGGTGACCCTGTTCTAGTCACCAGTCTAATATATATATTTATTTTTTTCTTTTTTATATTTTTTCTTTATTTGTTTTCTTTTTTTTTTTTTTTTTTTTTTTTTTTTTTTTTTTTTTTTTTTTTTTTTTTTTCTTTTTTTTTTTTCTGAACTTCTTTTTATCCCCTTTCTCCCCTCCCCCCTCCCATGATTTGGGGTCTCTTCTGATATGGTTAAAGGGCATTTTCCTGGGGTTTTTGCCACACTTTTAGTATTTTATTTGCTCCTACATATACTCTTATCTGGAAAAAATGACAAGGTGGAAAAACTCACCACAAAAAAAAGAACAAGAGGCAGTACCAAAGGCTAGGGACCTAATCAATACAGACATTGGTAATATGTCAGATCTAGTGTTCAGAATGACAATTCTCAAGGTTCTAGCTGGGCTCAAAAAAGGCATGGAAAATATTAGAGAAACCCTCTCTGGAGATATAAAAGCCCTTTCTGGAGAAATAAAAGAACTAAAATCTAACCAAGTTGA
>PISX010024389.1:0-27975 GCA_004024625.1 Mellivora capensis
GTATAAATATATTTTGGTTATTTGATAATTCATTCCCCAGTTTATTACTTACACAGAAAAAATTTTTTACCCCAGAGAACAAAATCTAATAATGAAAGGGATTTAGATTTTTTTTAGACTTTATTTATTTATTTGATAGACAGAGATCACAAGCAGACAGAGATACAGGCAGAGAGAAAGGGGGAAGCAGGCTCCCTGCCAAGCAAGAGCCCGATGCAGGGCTCCATCCCAGGACCCTGGGATCATGACCTGAGCCGAAGGCAGAGGCTTTAACCAACTGAGCCACCCAGGCACCCCCAGATTTTTTTCATTTTACTTTGAGACAGTTTATGTGACTTTATAATTACATTATTTCATACTTCATAACAGGACATGATTAGCATTTACCATACTAAAAAATTGTGTAAATTCTTTCTACAACATTTCTGCTTGGTGATAGTATAGTTCTAAGGTTTATTCTCCTTTTAAAATACTTATCTTTATAAATATGTTGGGAGTTCTTTTATGGAAACATTGTACCAATTACTGACGATGTAATTATTGTCTATCCTGTACAAATCTTCTTGATTATGTCTAGATTTCCTTAAGCCATTCATTTTTCTTCAAACGTGCTTATGAACACTTGACTCTGTGTCATTCATTCTTCTACGTAAGGACATAGACATAAAAAAAATAAAACTAGGATGTTCCTTTCCCTCAAGAAAAAAATACAGAAATTCTCCATGCCTTAGTTTCCAGAGTTCTAAATTAGAGATCATGGTACCAACCCTATGTTTGTTTTAAGAACTAATTGATTTAATGCAGTGAAGAGTATAGCATTGTGTCTTGTGCATAAGATACACTCAATAAATGTTAGCCTATTTCAGTGAAGCCTATCATGGCATCAATATTTTTGATGTCCACATTATAGAAGAGACTCACGTTGAACATATATTTTATTAAACATTCTAAATGTCTTTGTATTTGCTTTGGGGCCATTTTGAAATATATGTAGTTGATTTCTTTGTACCTAGGTTTGAAATCTCACAGTATTTTTCGTCCTCTCAGATATGGTCAGTTTTTCTACTTAGATTAGATTTTGATTTAATGAACCTGGAACGCCTCTCAATTTTACATAGTATAAACATTTTATCAGCCTTCTACCTATGTCAACACATTAATCACAAATGCAATAACTAACATCACAGAACTGATTAATTCTCAAAAACCTTTCTAAATGCTGCTAGAAATTTATCTTGAGTTTCACACTAATCTTCCCATAAGAAAATTTGATCGTGGAAGAGTAATTTAGGATATTTTAAGCATCCCTAAATAGAATTTTCCTTGGAACAAACTATCTATTATTTAAACAACTATCGGGGTGATCATGTCAAATACATTATTACAATTATGGTTACTATATATTTTTAAGATCCCACGATATAATTAAGTGTCATGCCATGACTTGTTGCCAAATGCAAGTTACATCACAGGCATTAATGCATTTCCCCAAAATTCTTGCACACTGTGTCATGTCATGTTTCACATTCATTTTGAGAACCGGTTTCAGGAAATAAGCTTGTCAAAATACTGATTACAAAGATCATTTAAAATTCTTTTTTTTTACTTTGACATATTTTATTTAACCAACTATATCCAAATTATTATCATTTCAACATGCAATCAATATAAAACAATATTAATGTATTATTTTGCATTTTTTTGCACATCTTCAAAATCCAATGTGTATTTTATAGCGCATCAGACTTTGGATCTTTTTTTCCCCCATTTTTTTTTTAAAGATTTTATTTATTTATTTTTCAGAGAGAGAGAGGGAGAGAGAGCGAGCATAGGCAGACAGAGTGGCAGGCAGAGGCAGAGGGAGAAGCAGGCTTCCTGCCGAGCAAGGAGCCCGATGTGGGACTCGATCCCAGGACGCTGGGATCATGACCTGTGCCGAAGGCAGCCGCTTAACCAACTGAGCCACCCAGGCGACCCATTTCCCCCATTTTATTTTACTTTATTTCTTTTCAGTGTTCCAAAATTCATTGTTTATGAACCACACCTAGTGCTCTATGCAATACGTGCCCTCCACAATACCCACTAGCAGGCACACCCATCCCTCCACCCTCCTCCCCTCCAAAACCCTCAGTTTGTTTCTGAGTCCACAGCCTCTCATGGTTTTTCTCTCCCTCTGATTTCCCCCAACTCTCTTCTCCTCTCCTTCTCCCAATGTCCTCTGTCTTATTCCTTATGCTCCACAAGTAAGTGAAACCATATGATAATTGACTCTCTCTGCTTGACTTATTTCACTCAGCATAATCTCTTCAGAACGTTAGATACTCCAGTACCTTAACTTTTGCATATAGTTCATGAAGTTAAACAGAAATTTAAAATTCTTAAATATCCTTTTTTTTTTTCAAAACTTCATGAACTATATGCAAAAGTTAAGGTAATGGAGTATCTAACTTTTTTTTTTCCCCTCAATTTTTAAACTTCCTCTTAGGGCTGATGCAAATCTTCTTGAGAAAGAAGTCCATTCTGTGATATAGAATGTCAACTTTCAAAATATTTTGTGTGAAATACTAAATAGATGATTGGAAATGAATAAAGTAAAAAAAAAGTTCACTGGTCAAAAAAACGAGAATTAGAGTTAAACCAGATTAAATAGCTTTATTCAGTATAAGACTTATCAATGCCTTAGCATGTGAAATATAGTGAAGTAGTCCAGGGTAGGTATGGAAGCTTCTGTTTCCTTACTCACCGAGCATTTACTCATTAAGCAATGTCTCATTTTCTTTCCTTCGGAGATTATCTTTCATGCTTGGTTTTCTTCCAAATTCATTTGGAAAATTCTGGTTTAGGAGATCCTTAGCTTAGAACTGCTCCCAGGACCACTGAAGTAGGCTAAGAATTTAGGCTGTAAGTGTACGAGCACTCAAAATCAAATGGCTTTCCTCAAGCAGTGGCTGTGTACTTGAAAGGACTTGATTATTACAAAATTGGAAGGTGAAGAGGATGATCAAGTTTATGGTTATTTGTAAATATTAATTAGCATCAATGTATATTCTGTATATTATAAAGCATTGCAAAAATAAAATAAAACTGTAAATTATAATATTGCAGGGGCATAGGACCATTTTATTTCTTCATTAAGGTATTCTCCTCTGATAAAATTCTGTCATTATTTGAAAGTCCCAAAAATGCCCAAATGCCCATTAGCACTATATAGAAAACAGTTTTGAAAACATTAATTTTGTTAGCTTTAATGCCCAGTTGCATTATTGTAATTTTAAATATCTGAAAAAAAACCTCACAGAACTGTTAGATGAGTACTTTAGTGTAATTTTCAGCTTCTCAGAGTTCTGGATGACCTTTTCTCATCAATGTTACAACAAAATAGGAAATTAAAATAGATACATTCATTCCTCTTATTTTTTTTATCAATTTCCCCAAATCATCCTTGTTCATTTTGCGTTGTTTATACCAGCTGCATAAGCCTACCTACTTATTATTCTCACATACATAGTATTTTATTTGTTATGGGAAGAAAGCAATACATAAAAGTATGCTATAATTTCAAATACAACTATACATTTTCATGGTGTGCATTTTGCATTAATTTCACACACTATGGATGTCATGGATAAAGCAAAAATCTTACAGTTAATGCATAGATAGGGAAAAAAGTACAAATCCATGTGGCTTATGGCTTATCAAATTTTTATAAATTATATAGGAAAGGTGGAAAAACGGTTAATAGGAAAGTCATTTTAAATATTTTATCAAATGGGATGGAGAGTCACAAGCTTCTTGAACTAAAACATGGAGAAAATGCATTCTGTGCAATTGTGTACTTTCAGGTGATAAACTATATCTCTCTGGCATTGAAGCATAAAGTTACAGAGAGAATTCTTGTATGGTGGTATTTACCTCTATTGTACACAGTAAGAAACAGCACACCTGGAGACTAGATGACCCATTTGTTCTTTTCTTTTCCCCCTCAAAATATCTATGTGGCATTTCATCAACATTCCTGTTCATATGGGTAGCATATGCTAGCTTGAAGTAAATGTCAGCATAGCAAGATAAATTCTAAAGGCATAATAGCATCTTGAACATTCTGGGTAAGGGCTTATATTTTCATCTGTAAAGAATGGCCATTAAAAAAAAAAAGAGCAAACTTTTTTTTGTGTGTGATGAGATTTGAAACATCTGTAAAAAATTAAAACATCAATAAATACGTGGTACATAAAAAGTCAACTTATCAAAAAAATATAAAAGAGTAAATCAGTGAAAAAAACAAGCCAAAGTGGTGACTTCATTTTATTAGAAACCATCTATTTTGGTCACCCAGTGGGCCTGGTAGTCTCAACACACATGAATTTCAATGTGAACTGAGAAATGCTTATTATGAATTATTTCTTCCCCTGATATGAAGTGAGTGAAAAGACTGACTTGTTATATTATCCCCACTGGGTTTTGGCTTCTCACAAACCCAAAAAGTAACCCAGGATTCAGCAAGGAACAGGAGTATCAAGCATTGGGTGATCCCTCAGTTCAAAGACTGATAATGGAGAATAAACTCATTACTCACTACCCATTTGAGCTTGAATATGTGTAACTTAGACTCTTAGAAAGGTCTCATTTCCCCTTGTAAAATCCTTCTCATTTCTAAAATATGGCATTCCATCCAAACCCATTCCACAGCTCACTCTGTGCATTTTATTGTAATTTTATTTCATTTTACAATGTATTTTCAAAATATAACTACTGACATGAGACTTTGCACTTGAACTTCACTTGGCTAATTAAATGAACTTTTACTAAAAATCTCTTCTCTAGTGTTCTGAAAGGGAAAAGTAGAAGAGACTTAAATATTTCATCTTAAAAGAAATAACTTCTGATCTATGAACTACATTGTATGAGTGTAATATATTTCTTTTGATTTTCAAGTAGGCTAAACATTATTATACACTATCACTCAAATTTTTTTCTTTTTTATAAAAGTGTCTTAAGCAATAGAATTTGTCCAACAACTTCAATCCTTTTATGATCTAAAAATAAGGGTTTTTACTTGGAAAACTAAAAAAGTAAAACTAAATTAAAAAAAATTAGAAAATAAGTACTATTCCAGTTAGATAACCTACAAGTAATAGTAACTTTTCTTTCGAAGCTTGAAGGATAATTTTATAGTTAATATGCTTGTCATAATTTCTACTAATTCCTGTTTTAAGTTATTTTGTCCTCCTATAGGAATTGAGTTTTACATCCTCAGTCTCCTTTTTCTTTCCATCATTTCTGTTACTAGTATTAGATTTCTATTGTTGCTTAACAAAATACCACAAGTTAGCAGACTGGAAAAGTAGCATTATATTATCTCACCATTCTGCAGGTCACAGTCCTGTGGCCAGGGGTAGCGTGGGGGCACGCTGGCTTACCTCCTTAGTGTCACAAAGCTGAAATCAAGGTGTTAGCTGACTGAGTTCTTATCCTAAGGCTCTGGGGTTCTGCAGAGGAGCTCATTCAAGTTGTGGCAGAATCTGTTTTCCTGCTGGATGAGAGCCAGAGGACACGCTTAGCTCTGAGAGGTTGCTCTCAGGTCCCTTCTACCTGAAGATGTTCCTTCACTCTTCAGATCCAGCAACAAAATACCTCTCTCTTGCCATATTATTGCTACTTCAAAACTCTGTGTTTTGATTACAACTTTAAGGACCAGCCAAAACCAAAATAGAACATAAAAAACAAACCAATAAAAAAACCTCTCTACTTTTAAAGGGCTTCAGTGATTTGTTTAGTCCCACCTGGATAATTGTAATATCAGAAGATCAAGTGTTTAGTAACCTTAATTACACCTGCAAAATCTCTTTAAAGTGTAAAATAACATAATCACAGGAATAACACCAGGGAGCTGTGTCGATCATCTCAGAAAATTAGTTATTTTCCAAGTCAAAACTTTAAGACACTTGGACTTTTTTGTCTTGGACATGTTCCTTTCTATTCTAATGCAAATATGTGTGATATACACATATTTAATTTACTTCAAGGAAGAAGTACCAGTAGGGGAATTATATTTATAGAGACTCACATTCTGAAAAAATAAGCAGTGATGTGTATGTATCTCAAAATATACTAATTCTTAATAAACACTTAAAATATGACTTTAAGATTTTAAAATGGATATTGTTTGCATTATTATAACATTTAGAATAATTAAGAAACTATTTTTACAGTGTAGTTAACAAGTAGTCAAGTAACAGAATCATAAAATATCATGCAATTTTCTTCCATAAAAAGTCAGTCACTTCTTATTTAATGTCTGTTACAAACCGGCACACAGTTTTTGGTAGTGAAATATATCTTATACAACTGGACTACATTAAATTGAGTTCCACAAAAACAGAATTCTGATTATTTGGGGAACATTTATGGATAGCTTAAAGACTAAAGCAAATTTACAGAATTTTCAAATAGTTAGAGGTCAGAAACTGTGCTGAGTCTTTGTTCTTTGTGGGTTTTTCTTTTTGGGTTTTTTGTATAAAAGATTAGTATACTGATTATATATTATTTCAACTTATTTATTAAGGATATTCTTCAACAATACTTATGCACCATTATTTAATTAATGTCTGCCCTTCAGTCAAAAATACATATTCTAGGGGCACCTGGGTGGCTCAGTGGGTTAAAGCCTCTGCCTTCAGCACAGGTCATAATCTCAGGGTTCTGGGATCAAGCCCCACATCAGGCTCTGTGCTCAGCAGGGAGCCTGCTTCCCTTCCTCTCTCTCTGCCTGCCTTTTGTGATCTCTGCCTGTCAAACGAATAAATAAAATCTTTAAAAAAATACAGATTCTAATCTACATTTTATGTCATCAGAGAAATGCAAATTAAAGCAATGAAATATCATTGCACACTACTATAATGGACAAAATCTAGAACACTGTTATCAAGTGCTGGTGAGATTGTGGAGCAACAGGAACTTTCTTTCATTGATGGTGACAATGAAAACTGGTACAGCCATTGTGGAAGACTGACAGTTTCTTTTTTTTTTTTTCTTTTTTAAGATTTTATTTATTTGAGAGAAAGAGAGAGAGACAGAGATAGTGAGAAAGAGCACAAGCAGGGAAGAAAAGGAGAAGCAGAAAGAGCCCTGTATGGGACTCAGTTCCTGGACCCTGGGATCATGACCCTAGCCAAGGCAGCCACTTAACCAAATGAGCCACCCACACACCCCTGTTTGACAGTTGCTAACAAAATTAAACATTTTTCACCATTTGATCCAGCACTTATGCTTCCTGTTATTTACCCAGAGGAGCTGAAAATTTATAACCACACAAAAATGTGTACATGGATATTTATAGTGGTTTTATCCATAACTGACAAAATTTGAAAGCAACCAAGATGTCGTTCAGTAGTAAGTGGGTAAATAAACTGTGATACATCCATACAACGGAATATTATTCAGTGCTAACAGAAAATAAACCACCAATCCATGAGAAGACCTTGAAGAAGTTAAAATACATAACGCTAAGTGAAAGAAACTAATCGCAGAAGCCGACATACTTTATGATTCCAATTATATGACATTCTGGAAAAGGCAAACTATGAATACAATTAGAAAAGGGGGGGGCACCTGGGTGGCTCAGATGGTTGAGCATCTGCCTTGGGCTCAGGTCATGATCCCAGGGTCCTGAGATCGAGTCCCACATCAGGCTCCTGGCTCAGCAAGGACCCAACTTCTCCTTCTCCCTCTCCCCCTGCTTATTTCTCTCTCTGTCTCAAATGAATAAATAAATTTTTTTTAAAAAGGCAAATGAAAACAGTAGCTTCCATAGTCTTGGAAATAAATTTAAAAAAGCAAACAAAAACAGTGGCTTCCATAGGTAGGGTAGCACAATGAAGCACAAAAGATTTTTAGGGCAATGAAACTATTCTGTTTGATACTAATATGGTGGACACATATCATACATGTGTCCAAACCCATAGAATGTACAGCACCAAGATTGAATCCTAATGTGAACTATGGACTTTGAGGGATAATGGTGTGCTAGTGTAGGTTCATCAGTTGTTGAGTTAGTCTTGTATTCCCAATTAAAACTCCGTTTAGTCATGATATATTATTCTCTTCACATGTTGTTGTCTATGCTTTGGTAATATTTTAGAGTACATTTGTGCTTATGCTTATATGAATAAGAGGGCATTTTCTTCTACTATTTGTATTTGATTGATGTCACTTTAATTATACTTAATAAAATGAATTAGAAAGGGACGCCTGGGTGGCTCAGTTGGTTAAGCAGCTGCCTTCGGCTCGGGTCATGATCCCAGTGTCCTGGGATCGAGTCCCACATCGGGCTCCTTGCTCTGCGGGGAGTCTGCTTCTCCCTCTGTCTCTTCCTGCCACTCTGTCTGCCTGTGCTCACTCTCTCTGACAAATAAATAAAATAAAATCTTAAAAAAAAAAAGAATTAGAAAGCATTTCTCACTTTATTTTCTGGAGAAGTTAGTGTAGACTTACTATATTGTTTTTCCTAAAATTTTGACAGAATTTGTCAGAGAAAATGTCTGGCCTTGGTGTTTCTTTGTTGAAAGACCACTGACATAAGCAGTTGATTTGATAGGATTAGGACTTTCAAGTTTTTAGCACAGTGAAACTGTTCTGTTTGAGACTAATATGATAGATACAAGTTCTCGAGTTTTGTTTGGGATGAGCTTTGGTAGTGATAGTGAGTTCCATTCAAGAAATGTTTCTTTTTTTTTTTAAGATTTTATTTATTTGAGACAGACAGAGAGACAGCGAGAGAGTGAACACAAGCAGAGGGAGTGGGAAAGGAAGAAGCAGGCTTCCCACAGAGCAGGGAGCCCAATGTAGGGCTTGAACCCAGGACCCTGGGATCATGACCTGAGCCAAAGGCAAATGCTTAATGACTGAGCCTCCCAGGAGCCCCAAGAAATGTTTCTGTTTTATCTAAATTTTTGAAATTCTTGTGATAAAGTTGCTCACATATTCCATTATTATTCTTTTTATTTTTGTAGGATCTTGAGTGATATCCATATTTTATTTATTATGTTGTTTGCTTTCCTTTACATGGTCAATTTTGCTAGAAGTTTATTGATTTTTATCAGTCTTTCAAAAGTATCAGCTTTTTGTCTCCATGGTTTTGTTTACTTTTAATTTCCTTGATTTTGCTCTGCATTATTTCTTTCCTTCTGCTTATCTTAGGCTTGGTTTGTTCTTAAACTTTTTATCTCAAGGTGGAATCTTAAATTATTGATTTGAGTTGCTCTTTTCTTTCTAAGGTAATCATTTATTACTAAAACTTTCTCTCTATGTACTGCTATTGTTGCATTGCCCAAATTTTGAAACATTATATTTTAATTTTAACTCAATTTAAACTATTTTTTAATTTCTCTAGTTCTTCAACCCCTGAGTTACCTAGAAATATATTAATATCCAAATACTTTTGAATATTTCAGTATCTGTTATTGATTTCTAATAGAATGTTGCTAGTTTGAGATCACACTCTATATGTAGGATATCAATTCTTGTTAAATGTACTAAGATTTGTTTTATAGTCTTGCTATATAGTCTGTCTTGTTGACTGTTTCATGCGCACTTGATAAGAATGTATGTTTTCTGTAACTGAGGGGAGTGTTTCATAAATATAAAATAGCCCATGCTGGTTAATAGAATTTTTGAATCTTCTAAATCCTCACTGACATTTTGCTCCAGTCTTCAGTTTCAACCTCATAGTTACCCATGTAAACTCAGGTCTCTGAAGTGATCAAAAAAAGTCATTATATTTTTGATTAGCCATTCGTTGTCGTTATTGTTATTGTTGTTTTGGTGATGGCAATGTTGTTCTTAACTTCCTTCCTTCCTTCCTTCCTTCCTTCCTTCCTTCCTTCTTTCCTTTCTTCTTTTTCTTTCATTTATTCAGTCAGTCAGTCAGTCAGTCCTAACTCTCTTATTCTAAATGAAAACCAGAAAACTCAATTACATTTTCAGAGAAAAAATGGAAAACACTTTGGAGTTCTACCTTCTGTTCTTTGGTAGGTTTGCATATGTTGCATTTTGGGAATTCTTACTAACCCATTTTCAGTATTTCACTGTGAAAAATGAGAAATATTCATAATGAAGTAAAAATACATATTTTAAAACTACTTATAAGAACTGAAATATTAGTAGATATTCTATTAGAATTCTTGTGGAAAAATGTGACATGAAATCACTTAGAAATTTGCAAACTAGTGTTTTTCTCTATCCATTTTGGTTTCAAGTATACAACCTAATGATTTCATATTTGTGTATATTGCAAGATCATCATCACAATAAATCTAGTAATATTTTGTATGACTTTACAGGGATTAAACAATATTTTCAATATAATAATAATAATAAATAATGGGAAGTTAGAAATATCAAAATTAGGAAATGAAATTCTCCCATATTAAAAAAAAGGTAGGGGCGCCTGGGTGGCTCAGCGGGTTAAAGCCTCCGCCTTCGGCTCGGGTCATGGTCCCAGGATCTGGGATCGAGCCCCACATCGGGCTCTCTGCTCGGCGGGGAGCCTGCTTCCCCCTCTCTCTCTGCCTGCCTCTCTGCCTGCTTGTGATCTCTGTCTGTCAAATAAATAAATAAAATCTTAAAAAAAAAAAAAAAAGGTAGGGGTGCCTGGGTGGCTCAGTGGGTTAAGCCTCTGCCTTCGGCTCAGGTCATGATCTCAGGGTCCTGGGATCGAGTCCCACATAAGGCTTTCTGCTTGGCAGGGAGCCTGCATCCTCCTCTCTCTCTCTCTGCCTGCCTTTCTGCCTACTTACGATCTCTTTCTGTCAATTAAGTAAATAAAATCTTTTTAAAAAAGTAACATCTGTATAATAAAATTATACAGTTATTGCCATTTTGAGATATGTTTCTCAAATATTTCTTTTTTTTAAGATTTTATATGAGAGAGGCTCTCCTGTCTGCCCCTCCCCCCAAATCCTTCTAATGATGTGATCACTCTTGTTATTTTACTATAGAATTTAGAAGAAAATTGGATTTGACTTGAAAATACTTACCTGATTTTCTAAAGGACAGATTGTGAAAATATCCTTAATATATTTTAGAAGTTTATAATTATCAAATAACTATACCAGGCAAAATAAATTTACTTATACTTGGTACTGTTTATTATTAGCAATTTTATCAGCAATCAGCAATTAACTGTTTATTAAAAGCAGTCGGCACTGTTTATTATGAGTATTAATAACTACCACCAGAGGTGCCTACTGTATTCCAAACAGCTCCAACATTTTGTGTACTTTATATAAGTAAATATAACTGAAGGCTAGGAAAGTAAACACAATTGACCGTTGAACAATACTGGTATGCATGGGTTCATGTATATGAGCAAATTTTTTCAATTAATATAGTATATCACTGTACATGTATTTTTTCTTGTGATTTTAATAGCATTTTGTTATATCTATCTTACTTCATTGAAGTAATATAATATATAATACATATAACATATAAAATACATGTTAATCAATTATTTATGTTACCAGGAGGTCCTCCCATCAATAGAAGCTAGTAGTAGTTAAGTTTAGGGACTCAAAAGTAATACATCGGTTTCAACTACATGGGGAGTTGGTGCCCCTATTCCCTGAGTTGTTCAATGGCCAATGGTGCTGTCCTTCCCCTTTTAGAGTCTGGAAAAATGAATATTATTAAGAAAATTGCTGAGACACAGTTTTTAACCTGTTTTACTTAAAGACCAATGTTGCGGTTAAGTCACCTCTTTGACCAACCATGAACTGTAATCAAAACATTCATGCATATTTTTTAATTTAAATTCAGTTAGCCAACATATAGTATATTGTTAGTTTCATGTGTAGTGTTCACTGATTCATAGGTTGCATATAACACCCAGTGCTCATCACATCATTGCCCTCCTTAATGCCTGTCACCCACTTACCCCAGGGCATGCACACGCTGTCTTTGCTTGATGGGAAGAATAGTCTTTTAAGTTCCTATGCCACATATAAAAATCATCACATCTACATAAACAAAACAAATGTGGATGCTAAGTTGCAGTACAAGACAAGGGAATAAACAGCAAAGAAATGACTTTAATGCAGTACAATAAGCATATATTAGATTAGAAATATTTGCAACTGTAGCTGCAATTTTGTGTGAAGGGAGTATTCTAGTAGTCAGAGGGACTAATCTAGATACAAAGCATTCTCAATTCTGTATTTATCCCTGGATAGGGCTTTAACACTAATGATGACAGTTGTACATTATACGAGGCCCTCCTGCTCCAAAACTCAGCAGGCTGGTGTGCTGTCCCTCCGGGCAATCTGCAAACTCTTCTGTTAAGAATTAGAAGGGACAAACTCCTGCAGGGGTAATTGCTATTCCACAGCTCACCCAGTGAACACCAGCTTCCCAGAGTGAGAGTAATGATTTTCAGGTTGTTTCAAAGCCCAATTCTCTTGAACATGGAGAGGATGTTTTATTGAGATGAATGATACTTTGTTTCTCGGTTGGGGCGGGGGAGGGGGGGGAGGAGAAATCCATTTAAAGCTGACTCAGCAAAATTGTCTTTTAGATCCATTGTGTGCAACTTTATAATATTTAAAAGAAATGGAAGACTTTGAATTTCTTCAGAGACCATGGATTACAAATACCTAAACATATGTGTTAAAACTAATTGATAAATAGTTCTATTATAGATTCCCAACTGTATTTAAAATAATGTCTTAAAAACAATATTATTTTGTAAGAGTACAAGAGTACATTTTAAGGCTTTTATATGATAACATTACCAAGACCTTGGAGAGTTCATGTTATTGGAACACTGGCATCTTCTTTCTTTCTTCTACACATAATACAGATTAATTTATTTTTTAAAAGTATGATTTTAAATGATTATTTCTGATTATAGGTTATCAGTTTTTTCTTGTTCAATACCTTCTTTCCAAGTAAAAAGCTTAGCGATATACGTATAGGTTTTGATCTAGTTAGGTAGCAAACTGTATATTAATGGCACAAGAAAGTACAGGTTTAATTAAATTCTCACCTAGCTTTTATACATCTCACAAAAAATGGTTATTGCTGTTATAACCTTGACTTTTAATACCTTACATATTCTGCAAGCCCCAAGACCAATGATACTTTGACCGAACCACAAGATATTTAGTTGTCCTGCCTAGTTATCGTCATACCATGCTGTTGGTATTTCTATTATCACAACCATTTTAGCCCTACTTGCCATTGGCAATTGTATGACTAAGTTGTTATTCTATGCTGACACACTAAACAACACACACACACACTTGCTCACACACACACACACACACACACACACACACACACACAGGTTATAGAGGGATCTATCTTTTGTCCTGACTTACTGGGATATCATTGACATACAACATAGCACAAA
The DNA here is from genome assembly GCA_004024625.1 of Mellivora capensis. Lineage (NCBI taxonomy): Eukaryota > Metazoa > Chordata > Mammalia > Carnivora > Mustelidae > Mellivora > Mellivora capensis. The sequence goes on from PISX010024389.1 coordinate 13,409, forward strand.
TTTTAGGGTGCACAATGTGGTGGTTTGATGCACATATATATTGAGAAATAATCACCATGTAGGGTTATTGAATACCTCTGTAATCTCACATAACTATCAATTCTCTTTTGTGGTAAGAACATCCAAAATCTACTCTCCTGACAGCACTTAAGTATGTAATACTACATTGTTAACTGTAGTGATCATCCTGTACATGAGATCCCCAGGCTTATTAATCATATAACTGAAGTGTGTTATCTCCCCATTTCTCTCCTTCCCATCTTCTGGAAACCACTGTTCTACTCTCTGTTTCTATGGCTCTTTTTGTTGATTAATGATGTTGAGCATCTTCTCACATATGTGATGACCATTTTTATGTTGTCTTTGGAAAAAATGTCTTTTCAGTTCCTCTAGCAATTTTGAATATAATTGTTGGTTTTGAGGTTTATTTGGCTATTGAATTCACAAATTTCTTAATATCTTAAACAATAACCCCTTATCAAATATATGACTTGCAAATATTTTCTCCCATTCTGTAAGTTAGCTTTTCATTTTGTTGACTATTTCTTTCTCTATGTGGAAGCTTTTTATTTCTATGTAATCCTACTAACTAATTTTTGACGTTGTTGCTTGTGCTTTAGATATCATATAAAAAAAAAAGAAAAAATGTTGCCAAGATCAATACAAAGGATATCTTCCCCATATTTTCTTCTAGGAATTTTATGGCTTCAAGTCTTATGTTTAAGTTTTACCCATTTCAAATTAATTGTTGTGAATGGTATAATTTATTATTATAATATAATTTATTATATATAATTATAATTTATTATTCTGTATATGATTATGTAGTTTCCCCAGTACCATTTATTGAAGAGATTATCCTTTCCCCATTAAGCATTCTTGGTTCTCTTGTCAAATATTAGTTGACCTTTCATGCAAGGACTTATTTCTGGGGTCTTGATTCTGTTCCATTGGTCTGTGTGTCTATTTTTATGCCAGTACAATACTGTTTTGATTACTATAGCTTTGTAATATAGTTTTATGAGAAAGTGAGATACTTCCAGCTTTGTTTTTCTTTCTCAGGATTGCTTTGGCTACTATGGTTTTTATCGGGTTGATGTGAATTTTAAGATTATTTTTCCTATTTCTATGAAAAATGACACTGGAAATTTGATAATGATTGCATTGCATCTATAGATAGCTTTGGGTAATATGGACATTTTAACAATATTATTTTTTCCAGTACATGAACACAGAAATAGAATATCTTTCCATTTGTTTGTGTCTTCTTTCATTTCTGTCATCACTATTTAGACTTCTCAGTTTACAGACCTTTCATTTCGTTGGCTAATTTATTTCTAAGTGTTTTATTATTTTTTTATACTATTGTGAATGGGATTGTTTTCTTTATGTCCTTTTCAGGTATCTTGGTTTTTGTGTATAGAAATGCAACTGATTTCTGTATGTTAGTTTTGTAGCCTACAACTTGACTGAATTTGTTGGTTAGTTCTAATAGGTTGTTTTTTTTTGTTTGTTTGTTTGTTTTTAGTGACGGCTTTAGGATTTTCCAATAAAAGATCACATCATCTTTATACAAATATGATTTTACATCTTTCTTATTAAATTGGGTGCGTTTTTATTTATTTTTCTTGCCTTATGGCTCTGGGTAAGACTTCCAGTACTATGTTGAATAAAATTGGTAAAAGTGGGTATCTTCATCTTGTTGCTGATCTTAGAGGAAAAGCATTTACCCTTTAACCATTGAGTATGTGTTACAAGATTACCATATATGCCTTTTATTATGTTGAGGTATATTCTTTGCTACCCAGTGTGTTGAGAGTTTTTAACATTAAAGGATGCCATATTTTATAAAATGCTTTTTCTGCATCTAAAAGATGACTATATCATTTTTAACATCCTATTAATGCGATATATCACATTTATTGATTTGTGTATGTTGAAACATCCTTGTATCACAGAAATAAACCCCACTTGATTGTAGCATATAATCCTTTTAATGTGCTCTGAGATTTTATTTGCTAATACTTTGTTAAAATATTTGTTAAAATATTTTGCATCTACATTTATCAGGGAAGTTGAACTGAATTGGTTTTTGTTTGTTTGTTTGTTTGTTTTCCTGTAGTATTCTCATCTGGCTTTTGTATCAGAGTAATACTGGTCTTGTAACATGAGTTTTTGGAGTATTTTTTCCTTTCTAACTATTTGGGAGAGTTTGAGAATGATTGAAATTAATTCTTCATTAATTATTTGATAGAATTCACCAGGGAAACCATCTGGAGCTGGACTTTTCTTTGGAGATTTTTGGTTACTGATTCAATCTCCTTACTTGTATTGGTTTATTCAGATTTTCTGTTTCTTCATAATTCAATCTTGGAAACTTGTATTTTCCTAAGAATTTATCCATTTCTTCTAGGTTATAGGTTATCCAATTTGTTGCTGTATAATTCTTTTTTTTTAAGATTTTATTCATTTATTTGATAGAGATCACAATCACAAGTAGGCAGAGAGGCAGGCAGAGAGAGAGAGTAGGAAGCAGGCTCCCCACTGAGCAGAGAGCCTGATGCGGGGCTCGATCCCAGGACCCTAGGATCATGACCCAAGCCGAAGGCAGAGGCTTTAACCCACTGAGCCACCCAGGCACCTCTGTTGCTATATAATTCCTCATTGTAGTCTCTGATAATCTTTTTTATTTCTGTGGTATCAATTTTATGTCTCCACTTTTTTTTTTTTTTGAGGCTTCTCTCTTTTTTTCCTTATCCTCACTTGGCTGAAGTTTTGTCAATTTTGTGTATCTTTTATGTAAACAACTCTAGGTTTAATTAATCTTTTATATAATTTTGCTGATCTCTGTTTCATTGTTTCCTGTTCTGATCTTTGTTATTTCTGTATAGCTAATTTTGGGGTTAGTTTGTTCTTCTGGTTCTAGTCCTTTGAGGTGTACAGTTGGTTGTTTATTTGTGATGTTGTTTCTTCTCCTTTTCTTCCTCCTTCTTCTTTAAGTAGGCTCAGTTCTGGTTGTGGAGCCCACACAGGGCTCAAACTCATGACTCTGAGATCAACTGAACTGAGATCAAGAGTCAGACCCTTAACGGACTGAGCCGACTGGGCACCCCTGTATTTTCTTAACATAGTTGTTTATCACTCAAACTTCCCTTTTAGAACTATTTTTAATGCATCCACTAAATTTTGGTATGGTCGTTTTTATTTGTTTCAAGATTTTTAAAAAATTTTTAATTTCTCTTTTTATTTCTTCTTTGACCCATTGGTTTTTCAGGACTATGTTACTTAGTTTCCACATATTTGTAAATTTTCTGGTTTCCCTCTTGTTATTGATTGCTAATTTTCTACCATTTTGGGAGAGAAAGATACTTGGTATGATTTTAGTCCTCTCAAATTTTCCAAGACTTATTTTGTGACCTATCATATGACTTATCCTGGAGAATGCTCTATGTGTGCATAGAATCATGTGTATTCTGCTGCTGTTGGATAGAATGTTTTTATATGCCTGTTAGGTCCATTTGGTCTACAGTATAGTTCAAGTCTAATATTCCCTTATTGATTTCCTGTCTGGATGATTTATCCATTGTTGAAAGTGGGGTATTGAAGTCTGCTTACTATGATCATATCGTATGGTTCTCCCTTACATCTGTTAGTATTTTCTAGTATATTTTCTAGTATATTCAGATGTTGGGTGCATACTTATGATTATTACATCTTGATTAAGTGGCCACTTTATAATTATATGAACTTCTTTGTTTCTTGTTACCATTTTTAGCTGAAAGTCTGCTGTTTCTGACACAAGTATAGCTACCCCTGCTCTCCCTTGGTTCCCATCTGCATGAAATCTCTATTTCCATCTTTTCACCTTGAGCCTATCTATGTCCTCAAAGCTGGAGAGTGAGTCTCTTGTAGGCAGCATATAGCTTGATCTTTCTCTCTCTCTCACTCTTTTCTTTTCTCCCATTTAGCCACTCTATGCCTTTTAATTAGAGAATTTAATTCAGTTACACTAAATTTATTATTAAATGTAAGAACTGATTAATGCTATTTTATTGTTTTGGGGATGTTTTGTAATTAACCTTTTCCCTTTCTCCCTCTCTGCCTTCCGTTGTGATTGATGATTTTTTGGTGTTTTGTTTTGATTCCTTTTTCTCTAACTCATGTGTATCTATTGGAGGTTTTTGCTTTGTGGTTTTTGTAAGGCTTACATAAAATATCTATTGATATAATGCTGATACAATTTAACTTTGATTATATGCAAAGTCAATGCCATTTTCCCCTTTTTATGTTTTGATGTCACAGTTTACCTGTTTTTGTATTGTGCATTCATCTGTAGTTATAACTATTTTTTAAGATTTTATTTGTTTATAGTAGAGAGAGAGAGCACAAGCAGGGGGAACAGCAGGTAGAGGGAGAAGTAGGCTCCTCTCCAAGCAGAGAGCCCAATGCTGGGCTCAATCCCAGGACCTTGGGATCATGACCTGATCTGAAGGCAGATGTTTAACCAACTAAGTTCTATTTTTAAGATATTTGTCTTTTAATCTTTATATTGAAGTTAAGTCTTTTGCACTCTAGCATATTATAGTATTCAAATGCTCTGAAGCAGATACTATACTTACCTTTATCAATATGCTATTTTCATGCCACTAGTTAGTGTCCTTTCCTTCCAGTTTGAAGTACGTCTCTGGGCATTTCATGTGAGGCAGGTCTGGTGATGATAAAATTCCACACTTTTTTTTTTTTTTCCTTGTAAAGTTCCTAACTTCTCTTCATTTTTGAAGTACAGCTTTACCAGGTAGAATATTCTTGGTTGGCAGGACTTTTTTCTTTCATCACTTTGAATATATCACCCCATTCTCTGAACTGTATCAATCTGCTGAGAAATCTGATGATAGCCTAAAAAAGATGATCTCTTTATATTTAACATTTTTCTGTCTTTAATTTTTAATAGTTTTATTATAATCTGATCTGGAAGATTTCTTTTTAAGTTACATTTGTTTCATGACCTATCACCTTTATGAACATAGATATGCAGATCTCTCCATAGATTTGAGAAGTTCTCAGTCATTATATAAATAGGTTTTCTGTATTTTCTCCCTCTCTTTTTCTACTCCAGTAATCTGATGATTGTTTCTTTTGATGTTACACCATATGCCACACAGGGTTTCTTCAGTTTCATTCTTTTTGTTGTTGTTCTTCTCTGACTGGATAATTTCAAAATTTCTGACTTCTAATTCACAGATTTTTCAAAATTCTTGATACATTCTGCTGTTGATTTTTTCTGTTGCAGTTTTCATTTGATATGTTATAGTCTTCCACTCCACAATGTGTTCATTTTCATGATTTCTATGTCTGCTAAATTTATTTTGTTCATGTATTGTTTTCCTGACTTCACTATGTTGTTTTTCTAGTTTCCTGTAGCTAATTTAACTTATTTAAAACAACTATTTTGAGTTCTTTATATTTGGAACTTTTTTTTTTAAGATTTATTTATTTATTTATTTGACAGACAGAGATCACAAGTAGGCGAGAGAGGCAGGCAGGGAGAGAGAGGAGGAAACAGGCTCTCCGCGGAGCAGAGAGCCTGATGTGGGGCTCGATCCCAGGATCCTGGGATCATGACCTGAGCTGAAAGCAGAGGCTTTAACCCACTGAGCCACCCAGGCGCCCCGAGTTCTTTATATTTAAATTGCAGATCTCCTTCTCTTTGGGTGTTGTTATCCTTTAGTAGTGTAATATTTCCTTGATTTTCCAAATTTCTTGAAGTCTTGGGACGCTGTCTTTGCATCTGCAATATAATTACCTCGTCTGGTCTTTACTGACTGACCTTAGGAGAGAATTATCCTCTGTTAGCCATGCTAGAGATTCTGAGAATTTCTTGGCCCTTCTGTGGATATGCATGCTTCACACATCTTGGTCCCTTTTATGGTAGATTTCTTGAATTTGTATGCCTTCTCTTGATCCTGCAATATATCAGGCCAAGTGCTGACAGCCAACCTTTGCTTTCCCAAGGGTAGATTTAGGGAAGATTTAGGGCTGATTTTATGCATGTTTCCACTAGTTTTTGCTAAGACTTATTGTCTCTCCACCTCTGTGAACATACAGAGAGAGCTGGACACAGTATGGGGGAGTATTAGGATGAGACATATATAGTACTGGGGGTACCTGTGGGTCATTTGAGGGAATCTCAGGTAATGCATTCTGAGTGGCTCATAGGCCAGCTTCTTGATGGAGTCTGTGATACATTCAGTAGGATCTGCAGCCCCTTAATGCTCTGCCACAGTCCCACTTGCGGCTCTCCCAGACTCTTCCGTGTCCTCACTGTCTGCAGGGAAGCCAGGCACTCACTCCCATGCTCTCGCTTTCCCCATGGGAAAATCACAGGCTGAGAAGATCTCATTTGAAACTGAGTTGCACCATTGTGAAGCAGTTTGACTTGGATAAATTCAGACTGTTCTTCTTACCTTCTTCAAAGTGTGTACATTCATTGTTTTGGTTTGTTTGTTTTTGTTTTTCTTCCACTGGTATTGGAGCTTCTCGGCTGGAAACCTGGACTTCCACAAAGACTCTCTTATCTGTGGGTAATTGTCCAAAACAGTATTCTCCAGGGGCTCCTAGACAGTGGCTGACAGGGGGTGAAGCCACTCATGGGCTACTGCAGGGTTCACACCTATGGTTGAGCTTTGCAGGGCAGTCACCCAATGTACGCATTGGTGTCACTACTCCCATGTCCCTTGGTGTATAGTGCTAAGCCTCACAGCTCCCAGAGACACTTTTGCCATGGAGGCAAATCAAACCATTGTTGCTGAGGGGGATTACCGAAAATGACACCTTTTCAGCCATGTTGCTGATGTCACTCTAGCTTCTGTCTTAAATTTAGACATTTGTTTTTTTACTTGCAACCTAACCTGTCACTAGATACTCTATAATACTTTATGAAAGTTAATGCAATTTGTTATTCTACGTACAAATGTCAAGGGAGTGGGCAGCATAAATGCTATATATTTGTCATCAGACATTTAGTGTTTTCCATAATATTTCATCAGTTTCTATTTTTATAGGAGTGCTTATTTCTTTCCTTCTTTGGTAATGTTTGGTCACTCCCATCTGGCATTTTATGTATTTATATATATTTTTTACAAGAGCTGATTCAGTTAAAATAATCTCTTAAATTCATCTACATGTCTATGCTGCTCAAAAGGAGAAAAAAATGTATTTCTATAGTTGGCCCCAATAAATCTTGTTAAATGGCAATATAATCTACCTAGAGTTGTTTGGTTGATTGAAAATGATCGTAGATTGATTTGAAAATGTGTTCTTTATTAACAGTTTATATTTTAAGACAAAAATTATTAAAATATTTGAAATGTTGATTTTTAAATTTATTCAATTCAACTAAAGAAAAAGACAAAAATGTGGTTATCACTATATTTTGGGAGATATAGTAAAATAAAATTGAAGACAATTTGATATCCTGAAAGTAATTTCAATAAAAATGTAAGAAAGAGTTGACTTTTTTTTTAAGTACTCAGAAAAAATAGTTACCCAGAAATAAATTTCCTGCTTACCTCCATGAAAGGTAACTCTAAGGGAAATTGCATTCATGTTGGTTATGTCTGAGTATACTTCACAGCCAGAATTTCAATTACTAAGGACCTTTTATTAGTGAGCCAGGAGAAAACTGTCAGTTAGAGAAAAGAAAAAAAAAAAGAAGTGAGTCGACTAAAATTATCTCTTTTCTCATGCTTCCTCTATGTATGGGAAGAATCAATTTGCTTTCATCTTAATCCCAAATAGAAGGAGCAATTGACTTTGGGGAAATCCTGTAAAATTTATTGCTGACAGCATGTTAGAGAGTGCTTTCTAAGGATGACAGAACACACAACAAATTCATTTCGCTTCCAGTGACACCAGGATAACTGATCCTCTCAATCACATAGCATAGCTCTGATGTTTGTTGTCACGTCTTCCTGCAGTTTGAAAGGTTTATATCAAACATGTGGGAGGACAATTTGAAAGGAGATATCCAATCTGATACTTAATTGGTGTGATGTATCCAACTGCCATTGCCTATATTTAGATAATATAAAGATAGTCTACTAAATATATAGGAAAGAAAATGTTTGCTTAAATATAATAGTAGTATTTAAACATGAGCAAATATATGAATGGGCAAAATAATGTATTTATTCTCCAACTATTAATTAAAGTCAATTTTGATAAAAGATAATTTAGGAAAAATATACTCTTATTAAATGATATTGTATACCCCTCAACTTTACTTTGTATAATATACAAATGCATTTAATTATTAAATACAGTGGTTGATCTTAGAAGACTAAATTTTTCTTGGGTAAACAATATTTATATGTTGTCATTTTCATGGAGTGTGTATGTGCAGATATATATATGTATATACATTTATATATAAATATATATATTTATACACACAAACACATAGTATGGTTACCTATATAGATACATGTTTTGTGTATTATGTCATATTATTATATGCTGAAACCTATACAAATATACATTTACAATCATTTAGACAGGTACATATACATATAATCACTTTTGTATAGGCACATATAATTTACATATTATAAAGTAATTTCAAGTACCTTTGATGAGGCAGGGATGTTTTAGCTACATAATACGAGAGAAGGAACAGAATATTATAGATATTTTGCTACTTTTCCTACTCACCTTTATATCTTCCCTCAAATAAAAAAAAAAAAGGAAAGCACAACCCCCCCCAAACACACACACACACACACACATACACACACACACATACACACACTTCACAGGAATCAAAACCAGGATTAAAATACAGACATTTTATTTTTAAAGACCTCTGTAATAGATTGTAAGTGAACCTCATCCTATTGTCTCAAAGTTTTCACAGAGGCTACTAAATAAAGGCTGAGGAAAAAACAATAGTGCCCTATTTTATCACCCTCTAATTAGAAGTAAGAGATATCTATACAGTACTTCCAAAAGGAATGATTCAAGAATCATTTGGTGAAGATCATCGAGTCACAAAACTACATCCTCTAAGAGAGGTGATGGTTGAAAATGTAGAAGACAGGACCTTATTAGAGAAATTTGACAGGCTACTGCCCACCAACCACTTCTCTCCATTCTGTCTTGGGCAAAGGCATGAAATGCTTCTCTTCACCCTTAAGCCAAATAAAGGAGGGTCCAAGGTAGTCCCAGCAAGTGTATCACGGGCTCACTGTAGCTTGAGGACCCTGGAGACCAGTAGGGGAGAGTATACAAGCAAAGGCTAAAATGGCAGAGAGAAAAAACCAAAACTTTACTTATTGCAAAATGAATATACATCAGTGACAGCAAAATACACAACCTTGGGAATCTTGCTCGAGAGTACTGACTAAAAATTTAAAATCAACCTCCATGAGGAAAGTGTTAGGTTCACTGGACCTAAAGGATAAGAGAGAAGTATTAAATGAGATTCTGAAGAAGCTGTGGGCATCATCTATGTAAAGGTGGTCACACAAAGATGAAGCCCCGGAAAGATCCAGCAAGGGTGCATCAGTGATGAGGGGGCACCAACCCAAGATTATAGCTAACTCTTCCATGTATGATTGTGTTACTTTTAGTAAATCCTTCCTTTTATTTGGTTGGATTCTGGAAGAGTTTAAAATAACAGTTGATGGGGCGTCTGGGTGGCTCAGTGGGTTAAAGCCTCTGCCTTTGGCTCAGGTCATGATCCCAGGGTCCTGGGATCGAGCCCCACATCGGGCTCTCTGCTCAGTGGGAGGCCTGCTTCCTCCTCTCTCTCCCTGCCTGCCTCTCTGCCTACTTGTGATCTCTGTCTGTCAAATAAATAAATAAAATCTTTGAAAAAAAATAATAGTTGACTGGGGAGTAGGAAAAAAAAATGATACAGCAGGAAGAAACCAACTAGTTCATGCCCCATTGGAGGCTTATTGGCCTTGGATTGATCCAGACTTGTGGTCTGCTATCTGGACCAGATTACTGTTATGTAATTAATACAGGTCTGGAATTTCTATGCCCAAGGAGGGAACTATTTATAAAATATATTATATGGTGTGCCTGAAAAGCTATGTCTGAGGTCTAACCAAGAGCATTAAAAAAAAAAAAAAAAAAAAAAAAGGACTTGTCCACAAAACAGATATAAAGGGATGATGGGAATAAAAGTAGTTTGGTTTCTGGTTACAAGCCAAATCTAGATCATTTAAAAATCCATTGTCCAAAAGTATGAAGCCATTTAAATATCTAGAAACTCTCCTTGTAAAGAAATGTATTCTTTTATCAAAACTTAAAGAGAATATATTTCTAATCTTAATTATAGATGTAATTTCCCTGCCATGCCTAATACCTCCTTAGTTCATTCACCATCTTGCTTCATGGTACTCTGAATAGTTGTGTTACTTGTGGCCTCAGAATTTTCAGTCTGTATTCCACACTTTCTCCAAACTAGTATTCAAAAATATCAGAATCCAGTCATTTCAGTTTTGTTTCATAAACTCCAATCTTTACCTCTCCCTGTCCTCCAGCACCTTCAGAATATAAGCCATACTTTTTTACAGCACATATTGGGCGCTTTGTGATCTGTTTCTTATTTACCTTTTGGGGATCATGTTTGGCATCACTGAATAAACTGTTTGCTCCAATATTTCCTCCAAAATATCATGTCTACGCATCTGTTTATAAAATGAGAGTTCTACTGCATGATTCTTTCTGCCATATTCTTTACTTGTCTAATGTCTACTTTTCCATTAGAATTGGTCTCAGACCAATGGTCTAACTGGTGATTTCCTTGAAAGCCCTCCCCAAACATGTTTTTGGCCATCACTCTGAGGTATATCTCTCTGTTAACCTCCTGCCAGTTACTGTCATAGCACTAGGCCTGTCCTAAAGAAGTAATAAATTAAATAGTCACTGGTAATCACATGAAAATTGCCAGTAAAATAAAGCTTATAAAGAAAATTATATTTTAATCATTTGCTTTCATCAACACGTGAATTTAATGAAAATGTTAAATGTTGAAATAAAATATAAGTAATGAAATTAGTGATAAATCCTAATTACCAAATAAAAGGCTGGTATCTTTTACTGTATGAAAAACTGTATAAAATGTTAATAGCATGAATAACATGATAGCTAGTATTCATAAAATGCCTACTTAAATCTCAGGTAAGTATTATAAACTTACAAAGAACTTTATATAAATTTTGAAACCTCTTATTTTTATTTTTCCATTTCCTATGTGAGGAAACTGCTCTTCTGAGGGGTTAAGTGAATTCACAGAGCTAATAAAAGAGCAAGACAAAGAGCTATCCCCATTTCTGATTCTGAAACTCTTGCAGTTAACTTCTAGATTTTACAAAATAATCTTTATCACCCACAATTCTTGTTTTTATTTTATCTTCTTATCATAGTTTTTTCTCCCCTCAAATAAAAAACAGAAATGCAGATGGATGCTTTTAGCTTAATTCCTAAATGTGCTCACCGTGCTCCTTATCACAGATTATGGAAGCAAACAAAGTTTTACCTTATAATTTGGATGAGGCTCACACAAAATTTCCATTTTGGGCAGATTTTTAGATGAAATTCTGTCTCTGGTTTAAGTTTTCTTATTCTCTCTCAACATCCTGACACTTTCTTTGAAAGAAAGTTGAGTTTTTGTGCATCTGCTGTTGATGGGGTATTCTGACCTCTAAACAATCACAATGCTGTCACAGAGGGCCTGGTATTTCTACTTTATATCCTGATATCTTTAATGATTTTTTTAAAGAACTACATATACAACTAGCTATGGGTAAATGTCTTTGACAAGAAATTCTATTGAAATACTTTTTTGTTAACCAGAGATATTTTCTGGCAAGTTTATTCCTCCAATATTTTCTGGAAAATACTGCCTTCACATATTCATTCTTCCTACATTGATTTAGAAAGCATATAATACAAGGATAACATAAAAGGGAGCTTCTATATTTATTACTGTTAATTTTTAGTTAATCTTGTTGGAAGACTCTTTTTTGTTTTATACTTACAAACATATTGCTAAACAAAGGCTTTTCTATGTTGACATGCAAAAATTTCTAAGAAGTGTTAGTGTTAGTATTTACTATGAGGATTTTTTTTTTAATATGTAGGTTAGAACAGGTGGTTTACAGATTTGCTTGTCATGGGTATTTTTTCCTGCCATAATTAAAAACTCTTGAGAAAATTTGTAGATTAAGAAAATATCTCGAGGGTGAATAGTAAATCATTGTGAATTCTTAAGTTAGCTTCTTCCATAAAACTGTCTTGCTGAAAAAATAAGTAATATATGCAAATGCACCAAGAATATATAACTAAAGTCACAAAATAAGGCAAATCTTTTTATTACATTTAAATATGCAGACATTTTTTCTAACTTAAATTAAAAAAAAATCCCCCATGTACAAAATGTAATTTATTGTGGAGATTAAGAAAGAAGGAGAATATTTGACGTCGTTAAACTAAAAGTGTTATAATGTTGGCTCAAAACCAAGATTTTTTTCTTTAGGATCCTGTAAGTCCTCTCTAACATACAAAAATCCTTTTGGAGATTTTATTTATTTCTACTCCCCCACTCCCTCCACCAACTCAAAAGTATGTAATCAGTCACTCCTTAAAGTGCAGCTCTTTCTGCCCATAGATCCTATCCTTGTCCTTTAATAAAAGAACACTTTTGCATCAATAATAACAATAACAACACCTTAAGGATTTTTTTCTTGAATTAATTATTAAAGTGATGAAGAAAAGGGACACCTGATTATAAAATAATTTATCATCAAAGATAGAGATTTCTTTTTTATTATTATTTATAAGAATGTACACCAGATTAAGAGATTTCATGTACAAATGATGTGAGCATCAATAGAATAGCTAAGGGGTAAAATAGGAAAGAGGAAGATTTAATTAGGCAGAGATGTATTTGATTTAAAAGCTGAATCTGAAAAGAAACAACAAACCAAACAAAATGTGAAAATTAATTGGTAATATTTACTTAATAGACCTTCTAGAATGTCGGATCTGACTTCTTCCCTTTATAATTAAGACACTAAATGTACAAGGCATTTAGCTGAGATATGTTTAAATCTGGTTCTAGAATCCAAGTTCTATTCAAATAGATAGTTTGAAAGTTCTGTCAGCAAGTTTCTTTAAACACATCACATCTCCCTCTCTGAACATAATAATAATAAAAATAATAAATAAATACAAATAAATAAAAATAATAAAACACATCTCATCATCTTTTTCTGGCTGCCCACCTCTGTTTTCATCTAACAAAAATAGTTTATTGATTTTCTCAACTTTCTTATACTGATAAGTTAAACTAAGATTTTCAGACATGTTGGATGGACCCCCCACCAGTCTCCTAATGGTGCATCATAATCAATGGAAATCTAGTAAAAGTGAACACAGGAACAGAGCAAGTCTTGTGTGATCAATCTGCAGCTTGGCTTATTTGGCCCAGGTTTTCAGGCACACTGACCTCTAATTTCCTGGACCAGTTCCCTGATTAAGTGCTGCTGGAGAGAGGAGATTGCTGCTTCTAAATTGCCTCTGTCTGCTTGGGTCTGGCCTTTGGGACCCACTACAAAGCCATCCTTAAATTACATCTATCTATAATTGCCTAAGGGATTCAAAATTTTGCATTTCTTGCTATTAAGTTAGGAATGTCAGTAAGAACCATAACTCCTCAAACTTTATCTCGTGAGACCACATTTCTTTCCTGGGGAGGTAGGTTATAAATATACCCAAATCTGCAATTAACTGAAATTAAAAACAAACAAAAACAAAAAACTTGCATAAATGTTTTCAATACTCCCTTTTATTACTCTTACTCTCAGCTAAGAACATTTTTAAATTTTTTATTTAATTTTTATTTTAGTTTTTCTAATCTTGAACTTTTTTTTTAAAATAAATTAATATTTTTTTTAATTTTTATTTTTTATAAACAAATTTTTATCCCCAGGGGTACATGTCTGTGAATCGCCAGGGTTATACACTTCACAGCACTAACCATAGCACATACCCTCCCCAATGTCCATTACCCCACCCACCTTTCCCGAGCCCCTCCCCCCAGCAACCCTCAGTTTGTTTTGTGAGATTAAGAGTCACTTATGGTTTGTCTCCCTCCCAATCCCATCTTGTTTCTTTTCTTCTTTTTCTGCCTCCCCTAGTCCCCCATGTTGCCTCTCCACTTCCTCATATCAGGGATATCATGTGATAGTTGTCTTTCTCTGATTGACTTATTTCACTAAGCACGATACGCTCTAGTTCCATCCACGTCATTGCGAATGGCAAGATTTCATTTCTTTTGATGGCTGCATAGTATTCCATCGTGTATATATACCACATCTTCTTTATCCATTCATCTGTTGATGGGCATTTAGGCTCTTTCCATAGTTTGGCTATTGTAGACATTGCTGCTATAAACATTCGGGTGCACGTGCCCCTTCGGATCACTACGTTTGTATCTTTAGGGTAAATACCCAGTAGTGCAATTGCTGGGTCATAGGGTAGTTCTATTTTCAACTTTT
>PISX010024390.1:0-27985 GCA_004024625.1 Mellivora capensis
TTGAGGTATGTGCCCTCTATCCCTACACTTTGAAGAGTTTTGATCAGGAAGGGATGCTGTACTTTGTCAAATGCTTTTTCAGCATCTATTGAGAGTATCATGTGGTTCTTGTTCTTTCTTTTATTAATGTGTTGTATCACATTGATTGATTTGCGGATGTTGAACCAACCTTGCAGCCCTGGAATAAATCCCACTTGATCGTGGTGAATAATCCTTTTAATGTACTGTTGAATCCTATTGGCTAGTATTTTGGTGAGAATTTTTGCATCTGTGTTCATCAAGGATATTGGTCTGTAAGTCTCTTTTTTGATGGGATCCTTGTCTGGTTTTGGGATCAAGATGATGCTGGCCTCATAAAATGAGTTTGGAAGTTTTCCTTCCATTTCTATTTTTTGGTACAGTTTCAGGGGAATAGGGATTAATTCTTCTTTGAGTGTTTGGTAGAATTCCCCTGGGAAGCCGTCTGGCCCTGGGCTTTCGTTTGTCTGGAGATTTTTGATGACTGTTTCAATCTCCTTACTGGTTATGGGTCTGTTCAGGTTTTCTATTTCTTCCTGGTTAAGTTGTGGTAGTTTATATGTCTCTAAGAATGCATCCATTTCTTCCAGATTGTCAAATTTGTTGGCATAGAGTTGCTCATAGTATGTTCTTATAATTGTTTGTATTTCTTTGGTGTTGGTTGTGATTTCTCCTCTTTCATTCATTCTCCTCTGTTTTTAATTCTTTTTCCTTCTGCTGTTAATAAGCCCCTTTCTTTATAAATAGCCCCATGTATGTGGAGAGTAGCAAAGGCGTACCTGCTGTCCGTATAGATGTTGACGGTTTTATCTTTGGCCATCTGCAGTGCCTTGGTGCGTGCAATCAACTCTGCCTTTTGCACTGAGGTTCCATGTGGCTGGGCTGCCATCCAGAGTTCCTGCTCAGGGGAAATCACCGCAGCCCCCACATACCTCTTTCCATCAACCATGTAGCTAGTCCCTTCTGTGAACAGAGTCATCTCTGCATCTGGGTGAGGAATGTCTCTGAGGTCTGGCCTTATTCCTGTGACTTGGATTAGGACCTCCCTGCAGTCGTGTGGGTGGTCAGCCAGCTCCTCTGGCAGCAGGGTGGCTGGATTTAGCACTGCCAGGGGCCGGAAGGTCACTCTTGGTTCGTTGAGGAGGAGGGCCTGATACCCTGTCACTCAGGCATTCATCATCAATTGGTCTGGTGGAGTCTGGAGAAGGCCCTTGATAGCGTTGGTGGTGGTCAAGATGAGATTTTGACCCAAATTCAATTTACTTGCATCCTTGACCAGGAGGGCTATGGCAGCAATTATGTGGAGGCAAGAGGGGAACCCAGCCATTAATGGATCTAGTTTATTGCTAAGATAGGCTACTGGCCTTTGCCAAGGCCCCAGAGTCTGAGTCAAAACTTCTTTGGCCACCCCTGCTTTTTCATCCACATACAAGTGGAAAAGCTTGGTAACATTTGGGATGGCCAATGCTGGAGCACTCAGTAAGGCTGTTTGTAATTCCTGAAATGCTCCTACTGCCTCAGCTGTCCACTCTATCATAGTGAGCCCCCCTTTTGCCAGTTCGTAGGGAGGTTGGGCAATCTCCGCAAACCGTGGTATCCACAGCCTACAGTAGCCCACCATCCCAAGAAACTCCCTCACTTGTCGGGACATGGTGGGATGGGGGTATTGGGTGATCACCTGTTTCCTGGACTCAGACAATGAACGCACTCCCTCATGGAGATTAAAGCCTAGATAAGTGGCTCTGACATGGCATGACATGTCACAGCTTTGACAGAGCTGTGCTTTCTTTGTTGACACCCAATACCCTTTTTCCTGTAGAGTCTGTAAGAGAGCTCTTGTCCCCTGCAAACATGACTCATAGTCCTCAGCAGCTACTAGCAAGTCAACAACATATTGTAACAGTGACTCCTGGGTTGGAGGTTCTGTACTCCCTCAAATCCTCATGTAGTGCCTCGTCAAAAATGGTGGGTGAATTCTTGAATCCTTGGGGAAGTCTTGTCCAGGTGAGCTGGCCTTGGAACCCTTCCTGTGGGTTGGACCACTCAAAAGCAAAAAGGGCCTGAGATTCCCTTGCTAAAGATATGCAGAAAAATGCATCTTTGAGATCTAAGATGGTATACACAGTTCTTTTGGGGCCCAGGAGGGAGAGGAGGGTATAGGGGTTAGGCACCGTCGGGTGGATATCTTCAACCCGTTTATTAACTTCCTGCAAGTCCTGAACGGGTCGGTACTCCCCAGTCTCGGCCTTTTTGACGGACAGCAAAGGTGTGTTCCATGGAGATTTGCAAGGAACTAGGATCCTGTCTCCTTGGAGGCGGTTAATGTGTTTTCTGATCCCTTCCTTTGCTTCCCGGGGGAGGGGGTGCTGCTGGACGTGAACAGCCATAGCCGTTGCCTTTAATTGTACCACCACTGGAGATTGTCCCCTGGCCAAGCCAGGGGGTTTCCCTTCTGCCCAGACCTCAGGAAACTCGACCTGTAGGGTTTGGAGAAGGCTCCCCTGCCTTTGTCTCCCCTGGTTTTGAGACTGGCTCGTAAAGGAGGTATTCATCTAGTGCTGCCATAAGCACCTGTACAGTGGGTTGTCTCAAGGTTACAGTCATGTCTCCTTCCAAGAACTGAATGCCAGCTCGTAACTTGTGGAGGAGATCTCTTCCCATCAAGTTATATGGGGCATTAGGGAGGACCAAAAATCGATGTTTAACTACTCCCGAGGCCAAATTTAAAGTCCTTTCTGTTGTCCATTTATGTTTCTCTGTGACATTTGCTCCTTGTACCCAGACTTCCTCTCCAGATAGTTTTCCCACAGGTTTAAGTAATGATGAAAGTTGGGCTCCCGTGTCCACCAAAAAATCAATTGATTTCCCTTCCACTTCAATTTTTACTCTGGTGGCCAGCATTGCCGTCTTCCTTTTGGGGCACTCCCTGGCCCAATGTCCTTTTTCTTTACAATAAGCACACTGATCTGAATCTAAGTCTTCCCGCCTGCCTTCTCTGTGCTTAGGCTTCTCCTTCCATTTATCATCCCTTACCTGCCTCAGGTAATGCCAAAACCTTAACTAGCTTTTTGTCTGTTTTGCATCCTCCAATGCATCCCTGTTGTTAAACACCTTTTCTGCTATTCCCACTAACTCAGATTCAAATCCTTCAATTTTCTGAAGTTTCCTTCCTATATCTGGGGCTGACTGACTGGCAAAAGCAAGATTCACTGCCCTCTGATTTTTGGGTGCCTCAGAGTCGATTGGGCTATACATTTTATAGGCTTCAATAAGCCTTTCTAGGAAAGCTCCTGGAGACTCATTCTTACCTTGAGTCACTGTACTAATTCTGGTTTAGTCCGAGTATAGCTTTTATTTCTGGAAATTCTTACCCATTTCAGTTCCAGGATTTCAACATATTAAAGACCTGTATTTGTTCTGAGAGTCTCCCATATGAATTTCCTTTAAGGTGGAATTCATCTTACAAGAGAATTAAAACAATTACAAATGACAAAAACTCAGAATAGATATAGTTAAATATCAAATTATGACACTTATCAAAACATTAAAACTTTAGGAAATGTATAGAACCTCTGGAGTAGTTACAGCATTTACCCAAATGTAACCCAAGGTTTATCATTGATTTAGCAGTACTTCCTGAGTAACTTAGCATATCAAGGAAAATCCTTATGAGTCAAAGAGATCTCATTTACAATTCTGGGTGGGCAAAGAGAAAACCATTTACATTTTCTTATAAACATCTCAATCCCTAGTGAGGACTAAATATTAACCAATTGTGAATTCTTGCAACAGCAGTTAAGCATAAAACATGTTTACCACAGATTTCAAAAGCACAAACCCAGTTCCAGCAAACAGCGCCCTAGCATTTCATCCCATTTGTCATCCAAGCAAAACTTCAAAGCTTCAGGTTACCAAAGACTCCCAAAGCTGCTTTAGCAATTACCCATTAAAACCCTGAGACAATTAACCATCAGTTCAGTCATCTCTTTGCTAACAGATTTCACTTTCCACCTGGGCCCATTTCACTTCAAACGCCATGCTTTCCTGCCAGTAAGGGGGAGGGGCTAGGCAGTCCACAATGGGCCAGAGAAGGCAAGGAATTCCCTGAAACAAAGGGAGTTTTGGAAGCTGCTTGGAAATATTCCTTAAAGTCTCTGTCTTGAGTTAGGCCAACCCCAGTTGACTCCAGTTATAGCCCTTAACACATGAAATGAGTGAGGGAGAAGCCCCACATCTATTATGAGGAATGGAGAGTCGAAAGTCAGAGTCCCCTTACTCTCTGATTGCCCCATTCCTTCAAGCACAACAAACAACACAACAGACAACAAAAAGACAACACAAAGACAACCACAGACCGAGCAGTCCTTACCCAGAACCTGCTGCTGGTGGGGATCTTCTCAACCCCCGGAGACTGCCCAGGGGGACTTGAACCCCCCCTAGCAGTCCCCTGACCACCCAGGGGGACTTGAACCCCCCAGAGATCCCCTGACTCTCTAGGGGGACTCAACCCCCCCGTGACCATCTAAGGGAACTTGAACCCCCAGTGACCGCCTAGGGAGACTCGAACCCCCAGTGACCACCTAGGGGGACTCGAAACCCCTGGCGATCTACCCACAGAGGGATGGGGCATCCCCACATCCACTCCAGCCCTGGGGAGCATGGCTGTGTCCAGCTTCTCCCCAGTGGACCATACCCTGGAGCTCCTCAACCAGACAGACAAACAGGATCCCAAGATCTTACCTCTGGAGGCTTTTCCCAGAAATTCTGATGCTGGCTCAGTTATCGTCATTTGATCCTGGATGAGCCCCCAATGTTAGGGTCCGTGATCAAAGGAACGAGACTGATGCAAAGCGAAAGTCAAGCAAAGCTTTATTTTGCGCCAAGCATCGAAAATCAGACTGACCAGTTGGGGTCATCTCTTATGAAGAGGCAATGACGACGACCCCAACAAGGCTGCCCCCTGATCGAGGCTGCTCCCTGGACGATGCTGCTTCAGTGAGGCTGCTCCCTGGACAACGCTGCTCCAGCAAGACCGCTCCAGTGAGGCCAGACGACGATGAGGATGACAACCCCGACGACGCAGACTCTGCTCCCCTTGACGCTGCTCCAACGAGGCCGCTCTCCAAACAAGGCCGCTCCATGGACGAGGCCACTTCCCGATGACTACCGCTCACAGCAGCGCTGCTCCCGGCGAGGCCATTTGCGGCAGTGCTGCTGCCGACAACTACGATGACCAAGACGACCACGATGCTCCCAACGACCATGATGCTGCTGCTCCCAATGACTACCCCAATGACTACTACTACCTCCCAATGGCTATCCCAACGGCTATCCCAACAGCTACTACTCCTCCTACTACCCTCAGCCTCACAGACTAACCTTTATAGAGGTGGTTGAGCCCGTCCCACACACAGGTGGCCAATGAGATTTCAACTCACCATAGTAAATATATGTGCCCCCCACTGATTGGATGTCTCCATCTGGTTGGCCCGCCCCTGTATCTGGGGTTTGCAAGTAAGTTCCTCTGGAAGGGGCAGGGTCAACCCAAGCCCACAACCAAATGGCTCCCTCTGGCCAACCAGGCCCCTACAGATAGCCTGTGTGACTGCACTCTAAGGAACAGAATGGAGCAAAATGATGGAATGTTGTTTCCAACCTTATTGAAGAAAATCTGTGACTTCTCCTGGTTCCCTCTCTTGTGTTCATTCTCTGTCTCTGTCTACTCTCTGTGTCTCTGTGTCTCTCCCAGGAGCAGGACCTGGAGTTCTGGGGGCGACATGAGAAACCTCAGAAACCTACCCTCTCCCTGTTTACCTCTCCTGTCCTGGTGCTTGATTCCTTCTTAAGGCCTCCTCACCCTGACCAGAGCACTGACTCTGGATGGAGACACTGAGGCTGCAAAAAGAAGGGTACTGACCTTGGCCCCCAGACCAGTGGTCCAGTGCTCTTCCACATTCTGCAAACCCAGGTCATCAGGTCCCCAAGTTCCCAGACTGTCCCCTGCTCAAAAGGACCTCGAGGGAGTATAAAGCATTTACCCAGGACTAGGAGCACAGTGGATCAGGGATGAAGATCCAAGGCCAACAGACTTTTCTACAAGCCCCTGGGACCTTAGGGACACCCCATATCTATGGCCCAATGGACAGAAGAGTAAGCTGAGGCCTTTTATGCTGTAGCCCTGTCTGGACTTAGGGGGGTATTTCTTCCTACTTCCAGTAGCCTAGGATGGTGATAGACTCCAGACCCCAGACACTGTCCTCTCCCAGTGTCCTGGCAAACCCCCTGGGCCCCTCGGGGACAGCCTGACCATCAGTCTGGCCTGTCTCCCATCCCCATGCTATGGATCTGGGTTCTTGTCAGGGGTCCTGAAGCCCCTGCCTCATGGCTCAGCTGTCTCCAACCTCTTTCTTCTTTCCCCCTTGTCACCCACATTTCTCCCAGGGTGTTAGCCCCTTCTGACCCTGAGCTGTGCAGTCAGAGCACTGTGTGTGTGTGTGTATGTGTGTGTGTGTGTGTGTGTGTGTGTGTGTATGTGTGCAGGCACACATGTCTGGGGATGCCCAAGGTAATGTCCCCACATGGGATAGGGTGGGCAGCTATCCCCGAGGATCTGAGGGGCTCTCACCCCCAAAGCAAACCTCATGGGAGGGTTGAGGCTGGCTTAGGACTGAAGAGCAGCCCTGCTCCTTGGACTCTGTATGCCTCATTTGTCCTGGGCCAGTCCCTGCCTCTCTTGACCCCAGGTTCTCAACTGTCCCTGAGGGTTGGACATGGAAATGCTTGAACTTGGCCACTTCTCCAGGGGTAGGTGGAGGACAGGTGAACCAGGCACACAGGCTTCCCTCTTGAGAGTGCCAGGTGTGCACAGGGGACCTGCACACAGCACCCATACCATGACCCAGTCCCACAGCAGACGTGCATGAGACCCATGGTTCTGCACCCGACCAGTCCCCCATGTTTCCTCACCACCACCAAGGGCTCTGTGGCCCCAAAGTCCACTTAGCCATGGAACAATGCCCATCCTGGGCAGCAAGCATCAGGGTTCAAGGCCAGGTGGGTTGCACATCTGGAGAAACAAAAGTCACTGAATTACCATTCCCCCCCCCCCCCCACCCCGCAACTGGCTGGGAATGCAGACTGCCTCCCAGGGTCCAGCTAAGTGCAGGGCTGGGCCAGAGGACCTGGAGGCAGAAGTGGAGGCTGACTCAGGGCAGGGAGAAGAGCTGACAACCACATTTCCCTTCTCTCCTCTTTCTTTCTCATCTTCCTGGTAGGACCCTGGGACAGAGGTCCAGCCATTTCCTGGCTGCAGCACTGGTTGGAGTCAGAGGTGTGGGAAGGAGGCTGGGGAGGAGGGAACCACCACCAGGATGCCTGAATATGAGGGTGTTATTATTGTAATGAGGGACCCCATGGGCATTCAGGGATTTCAGCCCTTTTTAGACATGAGCAATGGCCCCAGGACTCGGCCCCTGCCCCATCCTTCACCTTCCACAGGTCCCTGCATCTCTCCCAGCCCAGTCCTTGTCTGCAGCCAGTCCTCCCTCCAGCCCCCAGAAATCCAGATGCTCCAGGGGGCTGCAAAGTGATTACAAGCTGGAGCTGAGTCAGCCATATGGGACCTGGTTCTGGGTCCTGGAGCCCCACAGGGAGGAGAGGTGATGTGGCACAGTAGCTGGAAGAGGGCAGATTGGACTCTCCCTGGAGGCCATGGCTCCCTGGTCAGCGCAGACCCTGTTGTGCGATGGCCCCTAGGGCACCCAGATTCCAGCTCACAGGCAGGTTCTGGGGGGAAAACCAGAGTGTGGTTCCTGCTAGCTCAGATGTGTCACTCTGTCCTGTAGCTACAACCTGTCCCACCAGCTCCACTCTCCCTCCTAGTTGGCCAGCAACACCCTCAGGGCCAAGAAGAGTCCATAATCCAGCTCTGGGGCCAGTGTGCAGGTAGGCAGGCAGGGGAGGGCTCTCTTTGGGTTCAGGGAGTCTCTGGCTGGGCTAACAGGGGCTTGGGAGGGCTGGCCTTCCAGCCCCTCTGCTGACCAGCCCTGTGATTGGAGCCATTTGCCTCTCCTCTCTCAGCCTTGCTCTCTGCCTCTGTGCAATGTGGTGATACTGAATGATTGCTTCCATGGTAGAAGCATGTGAGTTGCTGGTGATTGATATAAGCTGGGCACAGAGCCTGGACTGCAGAGTGCAGTGGGGGGTGTTGAACTGTGCCACAAGTGAGCACCTCTTCCCCCAAAAGCAATTTAGCCCTTCCATGCAGGCCCCTAGGAGACTACACTCCTAACACCAGGCCCCTGTGTGTGGCTCTTCCTCAGCAGTGGGACAGGCTGGTAACCCCAGGATATGGGATCAGCTCCTCCCTCTGAGGGCACGAGAACAAGGAAGACTTTTTCTGGGGTCCCCCAAGGCCACAAGAGGGGAGGTGGGTGCCTCCAAACAGGACATTGAAATTCTGCTTCTGTTAGAACCTGAGTATTGGGGTTTGGTTCTTTCACTTGGTGGGTCGATGAGGCACACATGCTCTTCACGACTCCTCCTCAAATGAGCTCTTGCAGGGTCCTGGGCAACCTGGACCTGGGGAGGGGAGAGGGGTCTGTCCCCTCCCTGGCTCCTGAAGGAGACCCATCTTCCCAAAGACAGGGTCATTTCAGGTTATGATCCTGGGCCAGGATGGGAGACAACCCCTTGCAGTTCCTGACTCTGGGACTGAGAGGGCCTTTCTCAGGCATAGCAATGCCCACAGAATGTGGGGACTTCAGAAAGAACACACACCTGGCCCAGGTTCTGCCCCAGGATGGTGGCTGCCTTCCCCAGCTCCGGAGGAAGAGGGACAACCTCTGCTTCTCTGGTCAGGGGTCCTCTGACCCATGAGCATGCCCTAAAAGGTTTCTAGTCCACCTCTGGGAGTGCATCAGCACTGAGTGGGCCAATCACTGCCCACACACGAACATGGGCAACATGCTAAAGAAGCGCTGGAGGTGATCCTGTGCAAATGGCCTGCTGCTGGCAGGGCTGGTGGCCTCAGTGCCCCCCAGCAGGCCCCCTTCTCTGGATGAGAATTCTCCTGGAGTCCCTGTTCTCAGAGCTTCCTTCCTGCTGGTTTCAGGACCAAGGGAGAGACTGTGGTGTGGCTTAGAAGGCTCCACAGCAGCCTCCCTCCTTCTGTACACATTACTGCTCCCTAAGAAGCAATGGCTGCTGCTCCCACATGCCACACACAAGGCTGGTTTAAGGCACTCATTCCCTCCAAGGCCCAGTTGCTCTGGCTCTGTCACATACACAGTGGCCACGGCTGCCTGGCTGGGCCAGGAGTCCCAGGAGAGCTCTCCTTTCCCAGGATCAGTGTTCATAATCCTGGCCAGAGAAAGAAGTCCCATCTGTCCTCTGCTAGAGAAGGTGAATTCCTGGGATGGGTGGCCCTCAGGTGTCTGAGGATATGGGGGTTCCCTGGAGACAAGGGTGATGGGCACCCCTGTCTGAGAAAACAGTGAGCAGCACCCATCCCAGGCCACAAGTGAGCCCATCACTTAGCAGTGCTTGTACACCCCAGGAAACTGGCATGATTTTTCATAGATATATTTTCAGGAGTGTTCAACAGTGGTATAAATTTTCAGTATAAATTCCAGTAGTGTTATACTGCTGTGAGAATCTTTCATCATGAAAACCTATTTCATCATGCAAATCTGAAATTCTGTTCCCATTATTATATGTTTTTCATGTAGAAAGCATATTTATTTATTTATTTATTTATTTATGTTCAGTTAGCTAACATATAGTACAACATTAGTTTTTGATGAAGTGTTCAACAATCCATTTGTTTCATGTAACACCCAGTGCTTATCACAACACATGCCCTCCTTAATACCCACACCCCGTTAGCCCCCCCCCCCCCCCCCCCCCCCCCCCCCCCCCCCCCCCCCCCCGTAAACCTCAGTTTGGTTCCTAGAGTCCAGAGTCTCTCATGGTTTTTCTCCCTATCTGATTTCTTCCCATTCATTTTTTCCCATCCCTTCCCCTACGGTCTTCCACACTATTCCTTACATTCCAAATACGAGTGAAACCATATGGTAATTGCCCTTCTCTGCCTGACTTAATTCATTCAGCATAATCCCCTCCAGTTACATCCATGTCTATGCAAATGATAGGTATTCATCCTTTCTGATGGCTGAGGAATATTCCATTGTGTATATGAACCACATCTTCTTTATCCATTCATGTGTTGAAGGTCATCTCATCTCCTTATATAGTTCGGCTGTTGTGGACATTGCTGCTATGAACATTGGGGTGCAGGTGCCCCTTCTTTTCACTATGTCTGTATCTTTGGGGTAAATACCCTGTAGTGAAATTGCTGGGTGGTAGGGCAGTTCTATTTTTAACATCTTGAGGAACCTCCATACTGTTATCCAGATTGATTGCACTGCACCAGCTTGTTTCCCACCAGTAGTGTAGGAGGGTCCCCTTTCTTCACATCCTTGCCAACATCCATCATTTCTTGACTTGTTAATTTTGGCCATTCTAACTGGTGTAAGGTGATATCTCATTGTGGTTTTTATTTGTATTTCCCTGATGGCAAGTGATGTTGAACATGTTGCCATGTGTCCATTAGCTGTTTGCATGTCTTTGGAGAAATGTCTGTTCATGTCTTCTGCCCATTTCTTGATTGGGCTATTTCTTTTTTGGGTGTTGAGTTTGAGAAGTTCTTTATATATCTTGAATACCATCCCTTTATATGACATATCATTTCCAAACATCTCCCATTCCATGTGTTCTTTGTTTTATTGACTGTTTCCTTTGATGTGCAGAAGCGTTCTATCTTGACCAAGTCCCAATAGTTCATTTTTGCTTTTGTTTCCCTTGCTTTTGGTGATGTGTCTAGGAAGAATTTGCTATGGCTAATGTCAAAGAGGTGACTGCCCATGTTCTCCCCTAGGATTTTGATAGGTTCCTGTCTCATATTGAGGTCTTCTATCCATTTTGAGTTTATCTTTGTGTGTGATGTAAGAGAATGGTTGAGTTTCAATCTTCTGCATGTGGCTGTCCAATTTTCCCAGCACCATTAATTAGAGAGATTGTCTTTTTTTCCATTGGATATTCATTCCTGCTTTGTCAATGATGAGTTGACCATAGAGTCGAGGGTCAATTTCTGTAGTCTCTATTCTGTTCCATTGATATATGTGTCTGTTTCTGTGTTAATACCATGCTGTCATGGCTTTGTAATATAGTTTGTAGTCAGGCATTTCGATGCCCCCAGCTTTGGTTTTCTTTTTCAATATTTATCTCGATGTGTGATGTCTTTGCTGGTTCCATACAAGTTTTAGGATTGTTTGTTTCAGCTTTATGAAAAATGCCAATATTTTAATAGGGATGGTGTTGAAAGTGAAATTGCTCTGGGCAGCATAGACATTTTAGCCATGTTTATTCTTCCAATCCATGAGCATGGAATGGTTTTCCACCTTTTTGTGTCTTCCTCCATTTCTTTTATAAGCGTTCTGTAGTTTCTAGAGTATAGATCCTTTCCTCTTTTGTTACGTTTATTCCAAGGTATCTTACGGTTTTTGGTGCTATTGTAAATGGAATCGATTCCCTAATTTCTCTTTCTACAGTTACATTGTTAGTGTAGAGAAAAGCAACAGATTTCTGTGCATTGGTTTTGTATCCTGCCACATTACTGAATGGCTGTATGAGTTCTAGTAATTTGGGAGTGGAGTCTTTTGGGTTTTCCACATAAAGTATCATGTCATCTGTGAAGAGAGAGATCGACTTCTTTGTTAACTTGAATGCCTTTTATTTCTTTTTGTAGTGTGATTGCTGAGGCTAGGACTTCTAGTACTATGTCGGACAATAGTGGCAAGAGTGGCTATCCCTGTTGTATTCCTGATCTTAAGAAAAAGCCCTCAGCTTTTCCCCATTGAGAATGGTATTCGCTGTGGGTTTTTCATAGATGGATATTATGAAACTGAGGAAAGTCCCCTCTATCCTTACACTCTGAGGAGTTTTATTCAGGAAAGAGTGCTGTATTTTGTCAAATGTTTTTTCTGCATTAATTGAGAGGATCCTATGGTTCTTTTCTTTTCTCTTATTAACGTGCTCTATCATATTGATTGATTTGTGAATGTTGAACTACACTTGCATCCTTGGAATAAATTCCAACTGGTCATGATGCATAATCCTTTTAATGTACTGTTGGATCCTATTGGCTAGGATCTTTTTTTTTTTTTTTAGATTTCTTTTCTTGTTATTTATTTCACAGACAGAGATAACAAGTAGGCAGAGAGGCAGGCAGAGAGAGAGAGGGGGAAGCAGGCTCTTCGCTGAGCAGAGAGCCCGATGCGGGGCTCGATCCTAGGACCCTGGGATAATGACCCAAGCCAAAGGCAGATGCTTTAACCCACTGAGTTACCCAGGCACCCCTATTGGCTAGGATCTTTTGAGTATTTTGGCCTTCATGTTCGTTAGGGATATTGGTCTGTAATTCTCCTTTTTGATGGGGTATTTGCCTGGTTTTTGGATCAAGGTAATGCTGGCTTCATAGAATGAGTTTGGGAGTTTTCCTTATGTTTCTATTTTTTGAAACATCTTCAGAAGAATAAGTATTATTCCTTCCTTGAATGACAGCCTTGCTGGATAAGGTATCCTTGGCTGCATGTTCTTCTCATTTAGTATGCTGAATATGTCTTGCAAACCCTCTATGGACAGGTCTGACATTATTCTGATGTTCCTCCTTCCATACATAAGAAATCTATTCCCCTGGGCTACTTTCTGGATTGTTTTCTTGGTTCTAAGATTTGCAAGTTTTCCATTTTTAATTCTAATAGTGTATTTATAGACTATTTTATATTTTCTATATACACCCTCATATTATTTGTGAATAGTCACAATTATCCTCTCAATTCTTATTCTTTTTGTTTCTCTTGCCTTATAACACTTGGTAGATTCTCCAGTGCAATGTTGACTAGAGTAGCATTATTTGAAGATTCTAATATACCTTTCTCAATATCTGATAGAAAAAGTAGATTAAACATTGTTAACAAATGTGACCTAATTGACATATATGAAACATTACACATTAAGTACAGAATATGTTATTTTCAAGTGGTCCTAGGACATTTACCCAAGTAGACAAAATGTTAGGGCCTGAAGCAAGTCTACACATCTTAAAGCCTGAAATTAACTAGATTATATTCTTCAACCACAGGGAAATTGGGCCATAGTCATAATGAAAAAAAAATCAGGATGTCCCTCAATGTTTGAAAATTAAATGTAACTTTGCTACATATCCTAAGTGTCAGAGAGGGACTCACAGGGGAAATTCTCAACCTTTCCTACATCAGAGCTTGCAGATAATGGCACTCTCTCTGTGAAGATCAGTATAATTAGCTAGACAGGAGTTGAGCCTTAAGTCAGAGTTATGGCTTCCCCAGCTATACCTGGAAGTCTTGGCCTGTGGTACTCCCATAGCTACCCTTTCTGGTATCCCTGAGGTAAGAGGGACAACATGGCCATATAGAAATGGGCATCTCCCCACTCTTAGTGATGATGGTGCCTCCTATCCAAGCTGCCCTTTCTGGTGGCCCTGAGCTAAGTGGGACAACATGACTGTATGGAAATGGGAAGCTCCACACCCCTAGTGATGATGGTGCTATTGAATTGTCCTCACCAGTCCAACAGCATGTTTTCTGAGTGAAATATGACACACTAACAGGTTCTTGACCTTCCTTAAGGTTTGAAAATCATCTTGTGAGTCATCTATTAGAAATATGGATTCAACATGTGTTCTTTCCTCTGGAAAAGAAATAGACCCAAATAGTAATCATGGCTTCCTGAGCACCTGCTCTTGAAAGCCATCACACTGGCTCTTTGTGGAATTCTCCCTCTTAAACTTCCAAACTATGATGTAGATATTATTAGTCACATTTTCTAGATGGTTAGACAGGGGTTTAGAGATGATTGGAGTCACAGAGGATTTTAGTATCAGAAACCTAAGTGGGATCCCCAAACTGACTCCAAATTCCCTGTTATTCCATACATGGTAATATTTCCCTCTTGTCTCTGGTCTTCTTGATCTGGAAACATCTCAAATCTGAGGATTTTCTTGTTGTGTGGTCAACTGGAATGAATTCAGCTGGCCTTTTACCTCTGCCTGTCATGATCATTAAGATTGGAGGACCTCAGAGTAAGGTACACAAACATCCCTAAGAATAGAGACATTATAATATTTTTCTGATATTAAATTTACTGAAAGAACTATCTTTTAAAAATAGTGATTCAGGTTCTGGTATGTTCAGAGTGTGCTGTAAGACAGGTCTGAAGTAGTATTTAAAAACACTCAGCTCAACCTCTTCTATAAAGTGAGACAATGCTTATAAACATTACTAAACTTTTCCCTTACCCATGATTACTTACTTCCCAACCATCATAGTGTTTATATGGTATGACTATGACTATTCAAAATCTGCAGGGAAAGAACTAAGACAGTGTATCCAGGCTTTAGGGGGACTTCATGTTTAAGTTAGTGTTGTGACAATGAGCTACTCTTTTATTTTTTTATTTCCATTTATTCTCAAGGGAATGTTGCCAGACATCTCTAAGATGTTGGGAGGTTCTAAAATTCTGACTTTAAATTATCTGTGTGCTTAAGAGATTTGGGCAGGAGAAAGGGAGGAGCACAGCTTCTGTGAACAACTCTGTTACCTGTGTTGACCATGGAACAGGTAACCTTCTGTAGGCATCATTCTAATTTCTTGGTAGTATTGTTAAAGGTGATTTGTCTCAAGTTTCTATCTTTAGTAGTAATTAGAATGAAAATGGAAATTTTTGTCTTTTACCATCCATGGGCCCAGATCCTGGGCTCACAGGGAAGCTATCCTTTAACATTTTACCAAACTCAAAATGGCTGGGCAAAACCTCAGAGCATGGGCCCTATTTCTGTCCCAAACATATGTTGTACTTCAAGAAGAAAAAAAAATAACCAAAAAAATGCCATTACAAACATAAAGTAAAGAAAAACAAAAGGACCTCTCCTGCTCCCATAAGATTAAAGCCATACTGACTTGCACATACTGAAAACATAAGTAAAAGTCTGTAACTTTCTGGGATGTTCTTCCTCATAATGATGTGTGTTAGGTCTGTTATTAAACAAAACTGAGACTGAGACAAAGTGAAAGTTATTTAAAGCTTTATTTTATGATAAGTATTAGAAGTTAGACTGATTGGTCAGGGGAACAAGACTGAGACAAGGTGAAAGTTATGCAAAGCTCTATTCTATGCTAAGTATTAGAAGTCAGACTGACCGGTCAGGGCTGTCTCCGAAGAGAGCGACCACCCCCAGCTTACAGGCTCAAGAATCAACCGACTGACTGACTGGTCAGGGCCGCCTCCGAAGAGAGTGATGCCTACCAGTCTCACAGACTAACTTTTATAGAGCAAAAGCCTGGTCACACATAGGTGGCCAATGAGATTGTAACATTGCATAGTAATGTTAGGCCACATGCAGGTGGCCAATTGAATTACAATTTACCCTATAGTAGCTGTTTGAACTAACCTATCACTCTGGTCAGAATTGGCGCTCAAGTTTAGCACCCAAAAGGTGGGGTTTACATTTTTTGGTGGTTAGGGACACAATATGTGTGCTTTTTACTAATTGGATGTCTCCGTCTGGCCTGACTCATCTTTGTATTCTGGGCTCTGTTATCAGGAACTGGCCGACCTGGCCTTGTATTCTGGGCTCTGTTTTAGGAACTAGCCAACCATATTTTACTGGTTTCCCAGACTTGCTTCTAAGTAAGTTTCTCTGGGGCTGGGGGGGCAGGGTCAGTTTAAGTTTTACTGCACAAACAACAAAATGACTTTTAACCAAGATGGAGTCACTCTGGCTAAATAGGCCCTTACAATGTGTAACTCTGTATGTAAAACAAAACAGAACAAATTCAGACATCTCCCTCAAATGTTCCTCCCCAGAGCATTCCCTTCCTTGTGAAGATTGTGTCTCCCAGGCAGCTGTCTTGACTTGGGTTTAAATAAAACTCTCTTCTTTTCTAAAATATTTAAAAGGGTTTGTTCCTTTAGTGTTGATAATAACAATATGTTTTCTTTTTAAGTTAAAAATTAATGTTCCTGGTTCACAACTCCAGTGGTGCAGAAGGGTGGTTGTTCTTGTTCATCCTGGAGAACCAAGCATATGTATATATGTTCCAGCACAAATAGGCTCATCCTAGAAGGATGCTTGGAAGGTCTGAGAAGCACTATCTACTCCATGGGTGAGACCAGAAGGTGAAGCTATTCCTGCTTAGAGCATTACTTTTTGGGTCTTAATTTTTGGGTCTTAATCTTTTTGGGTCTTACTCTTTGGGCCTTGGGGGGCACCTGGGTGGCTCAGTGGGTTAAAGCCTCTGCCTTCAGCTCCAGTCATGTTCCTGGGATCCTGGGACTGAGCCCCACATCGGGCTGTCTGCTCAGCGGGGAGTCTGTTTCCCCCTCTCTCTCTGCCTGCTTCTCTACCCACTTGTGATCTCCGTCTGTCAAGTCAATAAATAAAATCTTTTAAAAATTTGCCTTGGAACCATGGGAAACCATTGCATTTCCTTTTTTTTTTTTTTTTTTAGATTTTATTATTTGACAGAGAGAGACACGGAGTGAGAGAGGGAAGACAAGCAAGGGGAGCAGGAGAGGGAGAAGCAGGGTTCCTGCTGTATTTCCAGGCGCCCCAACGAGGCACCCAAAACCATTATATTTCCTAAAGTCCAAGACTGGGAAGGTCTGAAAGCAGCTGACCTTGCCAGGAGCTGGAAACAGCTATGCAGGAGGGGCTGGGGCAGGAAGGGAAAGGGCAGGGCTTTGAGAGTGGTTTGCAGCAAGATGGGTTCCCCGGAAGGTCCTGGGGTCCCCTGGCCCTGCCCACGACCCGCCCATGCCTGCCCCATGGAGCCAGGTGTTACAGCAATGAGGTGTCGCCTCCTG
This sequence comes from Mellivora capensis, assembly GCA_004024625.1. Taxonomy (NCBI): domain Eukaryota; kingdom Metazoa; phylum Chordata; class Mammalia; order Carnivora; family Mustelidae; genus Mellivora; species Mellivora capensis. The sequence goes on from PISX010024390.1 coordinate 16,981, forward strand.
GAGTACCTGGAAAAACAAGGAGGTGCGGGTGTAAGGGCGGGTTGCCTGGTACAGGCAGGCACGGCATCCAATGGGCTCAGGGCACCACCCTACCCACTGGTGAACACATGGGGGTGGAGCTATGTCCTCTGAAGGAGTACCCAGAGCTGCCCTACAATGGGGAGGTGCAGCAGGCAAAGGGGCGCTGGGAGAGGTCCTGGCTCAGTGAGTGTGGGCTGTGCACTGGCATGGGGGTGAGGGGGTAGGGTCCTTGAAGGACGCATGAAGCAAGTTCATGGTGGGAAGTGAGATGAGTTTTCTTTTTCCCTTGAGAGTCTCTTCTGCCCAATGTCCATCAACTGGCCATATCCCCCAGACCCTTGAACTCCAGGTCGCCAGCTCACCCAAGCTTCTGTGGGATGGGTTGCCGACAATTCAGTGTTTCCTGTGTTCCCCAGGAAGAGTGCGGTAAAGACAGCAGTCTGCCACTTCAGTGGGGTGCCTCTCATCCCCTGGCACAGTGCAAGTAACACTGACATTCTGAGTTGAGCAGCAACTCTGAGTTCAGCAGGGTGTCCTCTGTTCCCCCACCCCCCACAGGTGGTGGCAATAACAAGCCCCAGAACAGTTCTCCAGCTTCAGCATTTTGCGCCCTGTCCATGGGGTTGGTGGTAAAGGGCTGTCAGGGTTGTGCCAGAGGGTCCTCCAGGTTCCTGCCCCCACCCCTGGCACAGGTGTGGTGCTAACAAGCCCCAGAGCCATCCCCCACCCTCAGCATTGTGCTGTGTGTTCCCTGAGGATGGTGGTAATGGGCTGTCAGGATCCTGCAGGAGTGTCATCTAGGTGGGGCTTGAAAGCTGGAGGAAACCAGACCCCACTCAAGTTGCATGAGGAACAGGTGAGTTGAGGTGTTCATTTGGAAGGATAATTTCACTTTTCCAAAAAAACCCCGAAGTCATTGGTCTACTTTAGAATGTTGATAATTACTACTTAAGAAACAAGTATGTGTTTCCAGAAAGAAAGAAAGAAAATGAAAGAATGAAAAAAGAAACAAGTATGTGTTTTCCCTTCTCCCAGGAACAGAAGCAGGTGTGCCAGCCTTAGGTCAGCGGTTCCTTCTGATCCCCACCTGACAACACTTCTCTGATCTGGCTCCACAAGGTCCAAAGTCTTCAACAACAGCCTCTGAGTCAGGCATGCAGCTTGTCACAGAATGTCAGTGTTCCTAGAAAGCAGCAGGTACATTAAGCACAACATCACTTACATGTCAGGACTGGAGGTAAAACTTCTTTTTAACCCAACACCTCCTGGGCTTTTCTCTTTTCTCTAGTTGAGCCATGAAATTAAACTTAAGTAGCTGTCAGCTTTCTGGATTTGGTGCAAGAGTTACTTAGTTTCCCTACAGGTAGAACATTGCAGAGAATACCATTTTCTCTGTTCATTTACTGCTTACAAAATGTAATATGAACATCTGTTTCCTAGGAAATCACTTGCATTAGAGAATGAAGATGAGATTTACTCTTTGTGTGTTTTTAACATATAATTTTATCCTTCATCTAATAGTGTTTATTCACTTGGGCCTAGGGTATAGTTGAATGGCCAACATCTAGAGTTAGGTGGCTTTTGTCATTAGATAGAGACTTGGATGAAGTCTCATCATTTGTCAAAGGTGATGTTTCATAACTGATTAGTGTTTTCATCAAAAGAGTTACAATCAAGGTAGAGGGAAATTCAAAATTATTCAAAGTAGGCTTTTACCATTTAAAAGTTAAGTTTGACTTTCTAGTTTGACTAAATGCATCATCTGGATATTTTGACATGCAGTATTTTCTCTGTAGTTTCTTTGGTGGTGGAGTCAGAAGGAGAGTCTGGGAATTCTCCTTGATAGAGGCATGCTGGTGGCTTCAAGGGGGTTGATATCAGGAACCCTGGGGTGAATTTCTGTAGCTGCTTGCCTGATGCTGGGTGAGTCAGGTTATCCCAGTGTTTGTTTCTCCTCATGAAATTGCTGGAAGGTAATATCAATGGAAAGGCTTTTTACACAGAAAGTTTTGGGCTAATGAAGAGCAACTAAAAAAATGAGGTGATTTGGGCTGTATTATTCTGTAAATAATAGTTTTATACCCCCCTGTCATAGGCTATGGTATTTTTTGCACAAGGAGTCCTCAAGAGTCTAAATGAAATACTCTGATCTCAGAGAATGTTCATGTTCCATTGATACATTACTTACAGTTTGTCCAGGTAGGAAGGTAAGTTGAGAGAAATACAACACATTTATGAAAGCCTTGGGCCAGTGTAATATTGAAAAGAGGGGGGAATCCTGGAGCTTTGCAGTAGACAGGGAAGTTCCAGGTCTGAGTAAAGCTGACAGGTGTCCTAGAGGAGAGGAGAGTACATTCTGCAGGAGGGTGTGGGTAGGGCTGGATGCAGGGTTGGCTGTGTGTCTGCTGTGTGACAGTTGTGACAGGTCAGGGCTGTGAGCATGTTCCTGGCTGAGGATAGGTGGAGAGCAGGCAGAACACCTTCTTCTGTGCCACCAGCCTCAGCCAACACACAAAATCTCTTCACCTGTCCCTGTCACTCCAATTCAGACTTCTCCACATTGCCAGGCCAAGACATTGCTTTTAGCTGCTTTCTTTGAGTGTGTGTAAAGTTTTAAAACCTAGATGATTGAAATGATGGGTCATCAGGACATCTGTTCCTCTTGTATTTCCTGCTCTCCTTTAAGTCACCGCAGTGAATGGTACCTGCTAGTGGAAGTGGCTATCTGTGAATTTTTATTTCCTGTTTGAATTAAGCAATGGGAAACAAATCTTCTGAAATACTAAAAGAATTCTTTATAGATGTTGATGTTTTTCTCTTCTGTGAAACCACATTCCAAAATTAGAAAATATTTTTTGAAGTAAAACATAGGCACAGGACTCTAACAGGGTGCAGTGGCCTTTGTGAAGAGGACAAATGGAGAAGGAGTATAGGTTGAGTAGCTCAGGGAGTGACTCATTGTGCTCCCCGAGAAAATCTACCCTTCCCTGGGAGGAGGCGCTTACTTGGTGGCCTATCCTGGGCTCTGAAACCTGACTCAGTGAGTCCCTTGTGACTAGAACAGGGGAATTTATGAAGAAAACAGAATGAACCCTGGAGGGTGCTTGCATTCTTTGCACTCAGACTACTCCATGGAGTAAAGGAGCTCTTCACCCATGAGACATGTCAGGATCCCCGAGGGTGTGGGCTGTTCTTCCTTGGAAGAGGTTGTATCTTAATCCTTATCTGAACCAGAGTCATGTTGTCTGGTTATGGAGATCCAGACCTTTACGTGACCACATCATTGTTATTCTTGTTATTTTAAGAAAGCCATGAAGACATTGGCTTTGGGATACCAATATCAAAAGGAAAAACATAAGGTCCAACATATATATGAGGACTGAACTTGTGGTATCTTTCAAGCTTTACTACAAAGCTGTGATCACCAAGACAGCATGATATTGGCATAAAAACAGACACATAGACCATTAATATGGGTAATGTAGGGCTGCCCGTATGAGAAACAACAAGGAATTCTATTTGAATAGAAGTGTGCTGTGCACATATAGTATTTTTTAAATTTCTTTTCAGCATAACATAATTCATAGTTTTTGCACCACACCCAGTGCTCCATGCAATGCATGCCCTCCATAATATCCACCACCTGGATTCCCCAACATCCAACCCCCTGCCCCTTCAAAACCCTCAGGTTGTTTTCCAGAGTCCATAGTCTCTCATGGTTCACCTCCCCCTCCAATTTCCCTCAACTCCCTTCTCCTTTCCATCTCCCCATGTCCTCCGTGTTATTTGTTATGCTCCACAAATAAGTGAAACCATATGATAATTGACTCTCTACTTGACTTATTTCACTCAGCACAATCTCTTCCAGTCCCGTCCATGTTGCTACAAAACTTGGGTATTCATCCTTTCTGATGGAGGCATAATACTCCGTAGTGTATATGGACCACATCTTCCTTATCCATTAGTCTGTTGAAGGGCATCTTGGTTCTTTCCACAGTTTGGCGACTGTGGCCATTGCTGATATAAACGTTGGGGTACAGATGGCCCTTCTTTTCACCACATCTGTATCTTGGGGGTAAATACCCAGTAGCGCAATTGCAGGGTCATAGGGAAGCTCTATTTTTAACCTATTGAGGAATCTCCATACTGTTCTCCAGAGTAGCTGAACCAACTTGCATTCTCAGCAACAGTGTAAGAGGGTTCCCCTTTCCCCACATCCTCTCCAACACACGTTGTTTCCTGTCTTGCTGATTTTGGCCATTCTAACTGGTGTGAGGTGGTATCTCAATGTGGTTTTAATTTGTATCTCCCTGATGGCTAGTGATGATGACCATTTTTTCATGTGTCTGATAGCCATTTGTATGTCTTCATTGGAGAAGTGTCTGTTCATGTCTTCTGCCCATTTTTTGATATGATTGTCTGTTTTGTGTGTGTTGAGTTTGAGAAGTTCTTTATAGATCCTGGATATCAACCTTTTGTCTGTACTGTCATTTGCAAATATCTTCTCCCTTTCCGTGGGTTGCCTTTTTATTTTGTTGACTGTTTCCTTTGCTGTGCAGAAGCTTTTGATCTTGATGAAGTCCCCAAAGTTCATTTTCACTTTTGTTTCCTTTGTCTTTGGAGACATATCTTGAAAGAAGTTGCTGTGGCTGATATCAAAGAGGTTACTGCCTATGTTCTCCTCTAGGATTCTGATGGATTCCTGTCTCACATTGAGGTCCTTTATCCATTTCGAGTTTATCTTTGTGTACGGTGTAAGACAATGGTAGAGTTTCATTCTTCTACATATGGCTGTCCAATTTTCCCAGCACCATTTATTAAAGAGACTGTCTTTTTTCCACTGTATATTTTTTTGCTGCTTTGTCAAAGATTATTTGACCATAGAGTTGAGTGTCCATATCTGGGCTCTCTACTCTGTTCCATTGGTCTATGTGTCTGTTTTTATGCCAGTATCATGCTGTCTTGGTGATCACAGCTTTGTAGTAAAGCTTGAAATCAGGTACCATGATGCCACCAGTTTTATTTTTGTTTTTCAACATTTCCTTAGCAATTCAGGGTCTCTTCTGATTCCATACAAATTTTAGGATTATTTTCTCCAGCTCTTTGAAAAATACCGGTGGAATTTTGATGGGAATGGCATTAAAAGTATAGATTGCTCTAGGCAGTATAGACATTTTAACAATGTTTATTCTTCCGATCCAAGAGCATGAAATGGTCTTCCATCTTTTTATGTCTTCTTCGATTTCTCTCATGAGTGTTCTGTAGTTCCTCGAGTACAGATCCTTTACCTCTTTGGTTAGGTTTATTCCCAGGTATCTTCTGGTTCTTGGTGCTATAGTAAATGGAATTGATTCTCTAATTTCCCTTTCTGTATTTTCATTGTTAGTGTATAAGAAAGCCACTGATTTCTGTACATTGACTTTGTACCCTGCCACGTTACTGAATTGTTGTATGAGTTCTAGTAGTTTGGGGGTGGAGTCTTTTGGGTTTTCCATATAAAGTATCATGTCATCTGTGAAGAGAGAGAGTTTGACTTCTTCCTTGCCAATTTGGATACCTTTTATTTCTCTTTGTTGTCTGATTGCTGTTGCTAGGACATCTAATACTATGTTGAACAAGAGTGGTGACAGGGGGCATCCTTGTCGTGTTCCTGATCTCAACAGGAAGGCTGTGAGCTTCTTCCCATTGAGGATTATGTTTGCTGTGGGTCTATCATAGATAGATTTTATGAAGTTCAGGAATATTCCCTCTATCCCTATACTTTGAAGCATTTTAATCAGGAACGGATGCTGGATTTTGTCAAATGCTTTTTCTGCATCAATTGAGAGAACCAAGTGGTTCTTCTCTCTTCTCTTATTGATTTGTTCTATCACATTGATTGATTTGCGAATGTTGAACCAGCCTTGTAACCCAGGGATGAATCCCACCTGGTCATGGTGGATGATCTTTTTAATGTGCTGTTGGACCCTGTTTGCTAGGATCTTGTTGAGAATCTTAGCATCCATATTCATCAGTGATATTGGTCTGAAATTCTCCTTTTTGGTGGGATCTTTGCCTGGTTTGGGGATCAGGGTAATGCTGGCTTCATAAAAGGAGTTGGGAAGTTTGCCTTCTGCTTCAATTTTTTGAAACAGCTTCAGGAGAATAGGTGTTATTTCTTCTTTAAAAGTTTAGTAGAATTACCCAGGGAATCCATAAGTTCCTGGGCTCTTGTTTTTTTGGAGTTTTTTGATTACTGCTTCAATCTCGTTACTAGATATTGGTCTATTCAGGTTGTCAATTTCTACCTGGTTCAATTTTGGGAGTTTATGTTTTTCCAGGAATGCATCCATTTCATCTAGGTTGCTTAATTTATTGGCATATAACTGTTGATAATAGCTTCTGATGATTGTTTCTACTTCCTTGGTGCTAGTTGTGATCTCTCCTTTTTCATTCATAATTTTATTTATTTGAGCTTTCTCTCTTTTCTTTTGGATTAGTGTGGCCAATGGTTTATCGATCTTATTGATTCCTTCAGAAAACCAGCTTCTAGTTTCATTGATACGTTCTACTGTATCTCTAGTTTCTACCTCATTGATCTCTGCTCTAATCTTGAATATTTCCCTTCTTGTGTGTGGAGTTGGTTTAATTCGTTTTTGATTCTCCAGTTCTTTAAGGTGTAGAGACAGCTGTTGTATTCTGGATTTTTCAATTTTTTGGAGGGAGGCTTGGATGGCTATGTATTTCCCCCTTAGGACTGCCTTTGCTGTATCCTATAGGTTTTGGACCGAATTGTCTTCATTCTCATTGGTTTCCATGAATTGTTTAAGTTCTTCTTTGATCTCCTGGTTGAACAAGCATTCTTAAGCAAGGTGGTCTTTAGCTTCCAGGTGTTTGAGTTCCTTCCAAACTTTTCCTTGTGGTTGAGCTCCAGTTTCAAAGCATTGTGATCTGAGAATATGCAGGGGATAATACCAATCTTTTGGTATCGGTTGAATCCTGATTTGTGGCCCAGTATGTGGTCTATTCTGGAGAAGATTTGATGTGCACTTGAGAAGAATGAGTGTTCTGTTGTTTTAGGGTGGAATGTTCTGTGTATATCTATGAGGTCCATCTGGTCCAATGTGTCATTCAATGCTCTTGTTTCTTTATTGATTTTCTGCATGGATGATCTGTCTATTACTGAGAGAGCTGTGATAAGATCTCCTACTATCAATGTATTCATATCAATATGACTCTTTATCTTGATTAATAGTTTTCTTATGTAATTGGCTACATAACATAACAAATAACATGGAGGACATGGGGAGATGGAGAGGGGAAGGGAGTTGAGAGAAATTGGGGGGGAGATGAACCATGAGAGACTATGGACTCTGAAAAACAACCTGAGGGTTTTGAAGGGGCGGGGGTGGGAGGTTGGGGGAGCCAGGTGGTGGGTATTATGGAGGGCACGAATTGCATGGAGCACTGGGTGTGGTGCAAAAACTATGAATTATGTTACGCTGAAAAGAAATTAAAAAAAAAGAGAAAAAAAAGGTTATTATGGAATTTGATGTACTGGACATCTCACTGTGATGGTAAATAGGCTAAAATATATATAAAAAATAAAATTTTTTAATATATAAAAATAAAAAAAATTAAGAAATGAACCAGAATAGTGGGAACGAATTAAAAATTAAACATTGTATCTATGAAGTAGTAGTGATTTTTCTCTTCTCGGTTTTGTTTTGTTTTTTCCCGGTTGGCTTTCTGGGGGAGGGGCCTGCTGCGTGGACTTTTAGGCAGTGTTTTCTGAGTTAAGTCCTCCTGCCCCCCTCAAGGGGGTGGGCTCTGAGGAAACCGGCCTTTCAGGCTTTTGTTCTATGGAGGTTTTTAATGTCTGCTCATTTGTTTTCTCTCCCCTTGGAAGCCCCCAGTGGTTCTTGGAGGTTTAGAGGAAAGCAAACTGAACCCAGACCTCCATCCCAGAGAGAAGCCCCAGTCCATTCCCCTCTGGGTGCTGCAGAGCACATAAGTTCCCCCTGGCCGCTGGCAGAGCAGGTTCCCAGCCACAGTCTCTGGGGACACAGGAACTCCTGCTTGTACTCAAAACCACAACAGCAGTGGCTGTCTGGGCAGCTCTGGACCACCAGAGAGGTTCCAAGCAGCGATCTCACACTGAGATTTTGCTGCTGTCCCCGGCTGGGAGCGCTCAGACTTTCTGGGTCCGAGAGCGCTGGGCTGGTGCTTCCGCGCACCTCTCTCAGGGGAGGGTGTGGAGCGCATCTCAGGCTCTGATAACATGGCGCATGCGTGGGGGCTGCAAAAAGGCTGTTTCTGCTGCACGAGGGTCCCAGCCCCTCCCACAGGCCAAGCGCTCTTAGGAGGTCTCCTTGCGGCTCAGGGACCAAGACCTGGTTTCTTTGCCACACAATCTGTGGCTCAGCGCCAGGGGTGTCTGTCCTTGGTGGGGGACTTAAGCCCCATCCCTAACCGTTCCAATTCCCACAATTTCACCCCGCGATCCTTTGTTCTTTTTGAGTGCTTTCTACCAGACTTCATGTTAATGCTCCCCAGATGCAGGAGACTCTCATATTAGGGTACTACTTTCCAATGGGTTGCTTCTGGTGGCTCCCTCCCCCTTTTGTTTTTGTTCTGATACCAGTCCGATGTTCCCACTCCACTTTACCTGCCCACTGGTGTCTTCTGCCCCCATAGAGATCCAGACGTGTATAATTCTGATCTCAGGCTGATTTCATGGGTGATCGGAGTTCCTTGGTAGGTAATCAGCTCACTTTAGGGTACAGGTTGAAAGGGCTCCTCCTTCTAGTTCCCTGCCATCTTGTCCCCCAATATAGTATTTTATTCTATCTTGTTCCTTATTTCTCTGAAGGGACAATAGAGTGGTAACTGGAGCTTGGTTTCTGATTTTAAGGAATGGGAGACAAGAGATTTGATAGAGCAGGGTTCATGATGACGTGGTGCTCCATGCCCAGTGAGTGAGGGTTTGAAGCTTGGACTTGGAAGCATTGGTGTTCAGGGAGAATGTTGTCCAAGTTTCCAGCACACAGGGTCACTCAGTTGGTCTGCCTAAATGGAGCAGTTTCTGACTTTTGAAGAGCAGCTTGAAGGTGGCCTGAAACCCTAGGGTACTAGAGGAATAATCTGGAAGGGACACCTGGGTGAGCCAGGACAAACCCAGGAAATTCCAGAGCTAATGAACATGTTTCTGAGACTGGGGTTTGCTTCTCTGTGAGTAGCATTGAGCTGGGGTGGAAAGCTGTCCCTAGGTCTTAAGAGTCACTGTCATCAGGTGTGAGCCTGGCAGGGTAGTCAGATCAGATAGCTGGGAGACTGTGAGGCCATGCCAATGGACCATGATTCTTGATGCACAGGTCAGCTTGCTCCAGGGACAGGGCTCTGCTCCTTGGTCAACTCTCCTGCTGCAGCTGTGATATGAAACTTGCTTCCTGTTGGGTTCTCAAGCCTGGCTCTCAGCAGGGGGCTTGTTGGGAAGCAGCCCACAGGCAGCATTATGGATTCTTTATTTTATGACTTATTATTTTCTTTTTTAAATTATTTATTTATTTTTTTAAATTTCTTTTCAGTGTTCCAGAATTCATTGTTTATGCACCACACCCAGTATTCCATGCAATACATGCCCTCCATAATACCCACCACCAGGCTCACCCAACCTCCCACACCTCTCCCCTCCAAAACCCTCAGATTGTTTTTCAGAGTCCAAAGGCTTTCATGGTTCATCTCCCCCTCTAATTTCCCCCAACTCCCTTCTCTCCATCTCCCCATGTCCTCCATGTTATTTCTTATGCTCCACAAATAAGTGAACTCATATGATAATTGACTCTCATGCTTGACTTATTTCACTCCACATAATCTCTTCCAGTCCCGTCCATGTTGATACAAAAGTTGGGTGTTCATCCTTTCTGATGGAGGCATAATACTCCATAGTATATATGGACCACATCTTTCTTATCCATTCATCCACTGAAGGGCATCATTATTCTTTCCACAGTTTTGTGATGGTGGCCATTGCTACTATGAACATGGGAGTACAGATGGCCCTTCTTTTCACTACATCTGTATCGTTGGGGTAAATACCCAGTAGTATAATTGCAGGGTCATAGGGAAACTCTATTTTTAATTTCTTAAGGAATGTCCACACTGTTTTCCAAAGTGGCTGCACCAACTTGCATTCCCACCAACAGTGTAAGAGGGTTCCCCTTGCTCCACATCCTCTCCAACATATGTTGTTTACTGTCTTGTTAATTTTGGCCATTCTAATTGGTGTAAGGTAGTATCTCAATGTGGTTTTGACTTGAATTTCCCTGAGGGCTAGAGATGATGAACATTTATTCATGTGTCTGATAGCCATTTGTATGTCTTCATTGGAAAATTGTCTGTTCATGTTATCTGCCCATTTTTTGACATGGTTATCTGTTTTGTGTGTGTTGAGTTTAAAGAGTTCTTTATAGATGCTAGATATCAGCCCTTTGTTTGTATTGTCATTTGTGAATATCTTCTCCCATTCAGTCTGTTCCCTCTTTGTTTTGTTGACTGTTTCCTTTACTGTGCAGAAGCTTTTTTTTTTTTCCTTTTTAATTTTTATTTTTTTTTATAAACAAATTTTTATCCCCAGGGGTACATGTCTGTGAATCGCCAGGTTTATACACTTCACAGCACTCACCATAGCACATACCCTCCCCAATGTCCATTACCCCACCCACCGTTCCCGACCCCCTCCCCAACAAAAACCCTCAGTTTGTTTTGTGAGATTAAGAGTCACTTATGGTTTGTCTCCCTCCCAATCCCATCTTGTTTCTTTTCTTCTTTTTCTGCCCCCCTAGTCCCCCATGTTGCATCTCCACTTCCTCATATCAGGGATATCATATGATAGTTGTCTTTCTCTGATTGACTTATTTCACTAAGTATGATACCCTCTAGTTCCATCCACGTCGTTGCGAATGGCAAGATTTCATTTCTTTTGATGGCTGCATAGTATTCCATC